>CATIWQ010005960.1:0-39695 GCA_949673415.1 Euphorbia schlechtendalii
TTCATTCATTAAAGAAATATCTCATACATTTTGTTTATTGATTACAAAGTCACAAATTACATAATTTCTTATGTCATTGTTAACTTAGCAAAAACTATTAACACTTGATTTTAGAATCATTTTTTATACATATTTATTTAACTTATATAAAATTTCTAATTCACTGTATTCTTCGAACTTTCAGAAACATAATAAACACAAGAAATAGATTGTAAATAAATTTTTTGGTGAATAATTGATTGAAATTTGCTAAAATAGTAATCATATAAATATAAATTTCAAATTATAATAATACAATATATATTAGAGTTAGATAATTTTTGTGTTTTACAAGGGTTCAATATTTCATTTTTGCTCAGGGCTCCGAGATTTCCGAGACGGCCCTGTTTATCTCTGGTAAAAAATTTTAATAATGTTAGACTAATCATGTATTTTGATCTATGAATCATATTGCACAAAATTGTTAGATTGAGTATTTAATTCTTTGACATATATGAAATTTGATTTCATGTTCATCTACGCTTTGATTTATTAATGAATTATACCATTAAATCACGAGAAAGAGTTTAAATAATTGAATTTATATATTTCACAAAGTGAAGTGAATTGTTAAGGGTAGACCTGTTTGCGGGCCGGGGTACCCGCCCGGCCCTGCCCGAGCCAGCTTCAACTGGCCGGGTTTGGACACTCGTTTTTTAAAAAAGCCCTGCCCGAGCCTGTCGAAGTTCGAAGATTTATGGGTCGGGCTTGGTTTTTATATATATACCCAAGCCTGGCCTGAATCCGGCCCGACAAATAATTTTATTTATTTATTATATATTTATACATTAAATTTATAATTATTTTAAGTTCCTATATTTTATCCTATTAAATTTGTATACTTATTACAATAAATTTTACTAAATATTAAAAATTTTAAGTAAACAATGTAATTATATTAAAATTTTAAACATATTTTGATTTTTTAATAAAAAAATTTATAACAAAAAAATATTCATGAGCTTGGGAATGATCTTGTAAACCCGCTCAGAACCCGGCCCGAGTCCGAAGTTCTAAAGTATTGGCTTGGGCCGGGCTTGGGTTAGCATTTTTTTAAAAAAAACCCGTCAAGCCCAGCCCGAACCCGACCCGGCCCGCCCGATGAACAGGTCTAATTAAGGGGTATAGGGTTTTATTTCAGGTCGCTCGATATAGAGAAGAAATATGTACTGCACCTTCATTTTTTTCTCAAATCTTTTCTCAATTTCAAGTTTTCACATTTAATAGGGCGTTGATCGACGACGAACAAAGAGCATGAAGATCATCACTTCAGATAAATTTTCACAAGTAATCGATGCAATTTTTGTCCAAGAAATAATAAAAATAAAATTTTGAGCTGAAACCGAGGTTGGGCGATCAAAAGTATCCCCCAACATAGTGCACGGTTAAAAATTATTGCAGTTTAGAAATCAAAACTACTGTCAAAATTGTTGCATACTCTTGCAATATGCTTGAATGCGACTGAGCCAAACTATCATGTCCCTTCTTCCTTCCATGTTTCTCCTTACAATTTGATAAGTCGGATAATTAAATGAAAGTAATAAATGAAAGAGAAAAAGAATGAACCTGAATATATTTTTAAAATTTTCTTATATTTGTGTTAGTTGTAAAATAAATGAAAAGAAAACATTTAATAGCCAACTGAAAAATCTCCTAACAAATATTGTAAAATGTTTTTTTAAATAAAAATAGGGAAAACAATTTTCCCATTCTCAGCACACTAAATGATCGTCTCTCACCAGTACCGCTTTTCAATAAGAACACTATCCCGCCTCACTTTGCATTCCTTAGAGCATTTCCAATAGCTAGTTTATTACATGTTTAGGTGGCATACGGAATAAATATCGAAATTAATAACAATAATAAATTAACGAGATATTTTGTAAATTTGTCACAGTAGATCGTGAATTTTAACTGTCTATTAAGTCTTTAATTATATTATTTCAAATTAAATAATAATAACCAAATCAATAGAAACCAATTGAGCATTAAAATAATATTTAATTGATAAGTCATCTAGTTTATTTGATTGTCTATTTGTGGATAATCAAATAGATAATGTTGATAATTAATAATAAAAAAATGTTAAAACTAGTAAGAAAGTGGGTGGTAAATGGTAGGAAACTGGTATAAAGAATAAGTTGTGTCAAAAAAATCTTAAAAAGTTATGAAAATACACCAGAAAGTAATTTATTCATGTAGGATAAATCTCTACAAAGTATTGAACCAAAACAGTAGGAATCTAGTATGTAACTGGAATGAAGAACAAAAAATGTCAACACGAATAACAAAGTGGTAGGAAACTGGTATGAAGAACAAATTGTGTCAAATTAATCTTGAAAATTAATGAAAATGCATTAGAAAGTGATTAGAACATGTAAGATAAAACTCTAGAAAGTATTGAATCAAAAGAGTAGGAATCTAGTATGTAACTGGTATGAAGAACAAAAAATGTCAAAACTAGTAAGAAAGTGGTAGGTATATGGTAGGAAACTAGTATGAAGAATAAGTTGCGTCAAAATAATCTTGAAAAGTAATGAAAATGCATTAGAAAGTGATTTATTCATGTAAGAAAAATCTATACAAAGTATCGAATCAAAACAGTAGGAATCTGGTATATAATTGATATGTAACTGGTATGAAGAACAAAAATGTCAACATTAGTAAGAAAGTGGTAGGAAATTGGTATGAAGAATAAGTTGTGTCAAATTAATCTTGAAAAGTAATAAAAATGCATTTGTAACAAATTTAGTGTCAATCTAGACCTAGTGCTTAGCCTTCACTTGTTTATGTTCAGTCTGCAATTAATTTCATGGCACAGAGTGCTGCTCAGGTTGTTAATTTTCTTTTTTGTTCATAAAATATGTGTTTGAAATCCAATTATAATTAAAAATCAAAATCAGATGAAAAAATAATAGCTAACCTAATCGAAATTTCAAATTGAATTAAAAAAAACCTAATACAAAGCTAGAAAACTGGAATTATACATAGAATTTGATAGTTGCAGAGAGAAGAGCCCTGAAGAAAAGCTAGAAAGCTGGAATTATGCAGAAAATTTGATAGTTGCATATAACAGAGACTTGGAGAATATTCAATCTAGAGAGAATTGAGAAGAATCAAAATAAGGAAGAGAGAATTTGATGGAGAGAAAATACACACGATGTAAAAGAAGGAAGCAACTGAAATTTGATAAGAGAGTGTACGAAAACTGAAATTTAAAATTAGTTATAAGTTATTTTCGTAAACAAGTCTTATTTTTTACAATTTCCCGTTTAAATTCCCGCGATCCAAAACTCAGGCCTCAGATCCGAATCCGCTTTTGAATTTCCGAACCCGCCATTGCTCTCTTTGCCTCTCCTTCTCTTATCAGCTAACCAAAATCAAGAAGCAACTTTGTTTGACTGCTTTCAGAGAGCAATGTCCTCGTTTATTTTCCCTGAATCCGACCCGACTGCCAGACAATGTTACAGTCGCAAAGAGAAACCTCTGGGAATTCTGTGCTCCAAGTGTATACCTCTCTCTTATCTATGAATTTCATTTCATCTCATTTGCTTTACAGATCTTGTTGTTCCTGATTAGTTTTCGATTATTTTTAATTCGAATTTTTTGGTTTGTGTTTTATTGGTTAGTTTCTTGAAATTGTACAATAGAGATGGTGTTGACTCAATTGGATTAGATGATGCTGCTACCAAATTAGGTGTGTGATCTAATTTTGTTACTCTTTTCTGCTATTTCTGTATTGCAAATACTCTTTTGTTTAGTTTATGAGAAAATGGAAGCAAACAAAAGAACAGAGAAATCTGTGGCTCACCGAGTCGAAACTAGCTTTAGTTTGAGTATTGTCTCTGCAGCCAAACTAATGAGATAAGTTTTCTGACTAAATTAATTTAAACACTTCTGATATTGCAGGAGTTGAGCGGCGGAGAATTTATTATGCGTCAATATATTGGAGAGTTTTGGTGTAGACTTTATTTGGGCGGCAATTAACAATCTATCTTTTTTTATTTGCGCTTGCTTGCATATGTAGAGTTCAATTAACAATGAGGTTGGTGTTTTGGGTTTATGTAGGTGGTAGCGAGAAAACAAAAGAATCAGTACTCATTGAAAGGTTTTGAAGCCATTCCTCGTGCTCTCCAGTTTCTCAAGGTGCACCTTAATGCTGGCTGCCTATCACATTTAGGTCATTTTCTGAAACGCACTCAATTTTTCCCTCTTGCAGGAAGAGGGTTTGCTGGAGAATTTTACTGCTTCAATTGCCTGTAGTTCAGTAAAGGTTTATTGATAAAATTATATTTCAGTTCTTCAATGCATTTAGCCGCATTTGAGAATTGCTATATGCCATTTGGAGACTTATTCGCTGGTTGTGTTCAATCACTTACTTGCAGCTAGAATGATCTTAGCAGGACATCTTTACGACTTGCTCCGTACTAAGTTAGTGCATGATAGTTTAAGTATGGAAGTTGGGACTGAAGTTACACTGCTATAGTCTATCTTTGATTTTCTACCATTAGAAGGCGTTGGCGATATTATTAGATTTGGGTGTGGTGTTCAACTAGATGTTAAACATCAAAGAATAAGCTGCTTTACAGGCTTGTACTGCGAATAAGTCATGTTATGATTGAACGAATTGCCATCGTTTTAATTAATCTTACAGCGATTAGGTGCAGTCAAAACTTAAAAGATTGTTGTCCAACCCTTTTTTTCAGGTTTGAAAAGCAACAGTGAACTAAGAGAAATGTTAGAGGTACATGTACATGTAAAATTTACATATTGTATTAAGAATATCTAACCTTGAATTAATATAAGCTTAAAAGGAATTGAATTAGTAATATCCACCCTTTATTTTTTTATCAAAACTCTTAAAAATAGATGGGAAATAAATTAAAGTAAGTTAAAAACATTAAAAAGAATTGTTGGAGGTGGGTGGGTGCGTGTGTGTGTACGTAAATTTTACATGTTGTATTAGAAATATCTAGACTTGAGTTAATTTAGCCTTAATAAGAATTGAATTAGGAATACCTAGCCTTATATTATTATTATAACTCTTAAAAATAGATGTAAAAAACATATTTATGCAAATTAAACCCCTTAAGTAAGAAGTGTCCGTGATGAGCGCCTGTTGGACACCACCTCGCATGTCATATGCCGAAGCTCTAAGGGTGGCGCCCTTTGTGAGGCGCGCCTTTAACAACTATGAACAGTGTAATTCGTCATGGTGGGTGAATATGATTCAAGAGCGAAACTGCTATAAAATAGATGCATTGTTTTTCTTTTCCTTTTTCTCTCTTATAGTTCTTATCAGTAGCATAAAGATTTTGATCTCTAGATTTTCTCAGCTCTCTTTCTTTTGATAGGGTACTTGACTCCAGTAATTAATTTTTTTTTCAAATGTATTTTAAGTAGGCTATCGGTGAAAATAAAAGTGAAGAGCCTTCTAGTTCACAAACTGATGAGCAGGAAAATTATTCAGCAACGTCAAAATCTGGTAATATGATTGCTTCTTATCACGTTTTATTATTCTTTCAGTGGCTATTAATTATAATTTCCAGCTTTCTTCTGACAATTAAACAGCAACAGTTAAGCATTTCAAAGTTTTCATATCACATGTCTTATTAACATTGTTTTGTTCGTATATAGAGAACAAAAGAGCGAAATCACTATTGCTTCTCACACAAAATTATGTCAAGCTTTTCCTCTGTTCAAATGTAAGTATCATAATCATTTATATAAACAAAATGGTTTTTAAGCCTTCTCTTTTTGGTGAAAGGTTCTTTGACCATGTGACAGGTAGACATGATCACACTTGAAAGTGCGGCAACGTCATTACTAGGTTATGCTCTCTAATCAACAGCCATGAGATGTAACGGATTATCATCCTCTTACTGCATATAGATTAAGGGTCAAATACTAATCTTTTCTTCACATGCCTGTGCAGCAAAAGTTAGAAGACTTTATGGCATTGCAAATGTTTTTTCTTCCTTGAACCTGATTGAGAGGGTGAGTATAGCCTAGAGAACCACCCAAGTAGAAACAGAGAAGCTCAAGTATCATTTATTTATTTTTTGCTTTTCAGCTATGAAATCCGAATTTCTGTAATCCCTACACAGATTCATCACCCAGATAGCAGGAAACCGGCTTTCAGGTGGTTAGGATGGAAAGGAAACTATGTATCCTCAACTTCTTTGAATCTTAAAGAGTCAAAGAAGAGGACTTTTGGGACTGAGATTACAAACTACAACTACAATAAAAGAAAAGCAGAATGGATCTTCTAATTGATCGGAACTTAAATCAGAACAAGGAAAATTTTCCAGCTCTTAAGAGATGCAAAGGCCCGGAAAATGATTGCAATGAAAACAAAATGAAAAAGGACACCACTAAAAGTTTTCATTTTGGGCCATTTTCTCCTGAGGTTGTGCCTACGACAAATGAATCTGGAAATAAAATTGTCTTGGATTCAGGACTTGGAGAGCCTTGCTTCTACTCATTTTCCTAGGTATCACAATCCAGGTATCATTTGGTACACTCCAATTGCAGATTAACATGGACATTTATCATCAGTCACTTTTGTTGGGGCTGGTTAACTTGCTTTGCATATGATCTCTTCATAGGGTCCCATTAAGCATCCAACTTGTTTCATGGCTGATAATGTTTTATGATGCTTGTTTTGTCGACTTCAAGCTTCAGTTGTGAAGAAAACTGCTTCTAACTTAATACAAATTAATGAATTCTATTCTTTTCCATATAAAACAATTTTCTTGACCCCGAACTCTATCAAATATGTGCATATTGGTTAATGTTATATACATTGCGTTCAAAAAAGATCCAGGAAGTCTAGGATCCCATTTGACATTCTTTTCCCAATTACAATACTGTGAAGTTTTCTTGCTGCTTCTATCTTTTGGATCACTTTTTTCTTAAAAATGTATTTTTATTGTACTAGAAAAGATTTAACTTTGTTCCATTTCATCCACTAATGGGTTCTGGAAATGTAATGCAGTCATTGATGACCTTCTTATTATGTGGAGGCATGGAAATTATAGTATGTAGAAGCAGCTGCCAAAGAGAAGATACAAAGAGGAGCTTGATGCAAAGAGCCAAAAAATCAGTAGCATGAAATTATTCTATTTCTCAAGTGAACACAAGGCAGTTTCATGTCCATCTTTTGTCCTGATGCTTTTCGTGCTTGTAACAGATCAGAATAAGCTGATTCAAGAAACGAATCATTATATGCCAGGCTTAAGCTGGTAATGCAATATATTTATATGCAATGCTTGCAACAAATTTTCTTACTTTGGTGGCCTGTTGAGTCAGTTGTACTATCTTAGGATTTCTCATTTCTGGCTAAGATTGCTGCTCTTTTCCCTGTCAGTTTTTTACTCCTGGGCACAGTTACATGTTATTGCATCCTACACTTACCTTTATCTTATAGTCAGATTTTTGAAAGACGGAAGGCGATTCCTCTGACCTGGACCTGGAACTTATATCATAGGCTGGAATCAGAGCAAGAGTTTCCATCAGCTGGCCTGAGCTCAATTTCTAGCCAGTGAAGGTCAGTTCAACTTTGGAATCTTGATTCTGTTCCTTATCCTGGTTAATTCTGTGCATAAAATGCCAAATGAGTGCATTTTGAGTTTAGTAATCCAGGGTCCTACTGCAGCTAGTTACATATCCATCAACTATAAAATTATGAAAATTAGATGTAATTTTTAATTGTGGTAGAGTATTAATGGGTCAAAGTAAGATAAAAGAACTAAAAATTACAATTTATGTGGTGATAATGTGCATGGAGGATTCAAATTAGTGCCATATTCACCACTTGGTAGTTGGTGTAGGTCCACTTTAAATCCGTTCTTTTACAAAATAAGATTATCGCGTTTCTTTATATATCCTCTATCTTTATTGCTTTAAATAATTCTTTTGTCAGATTAAAACTTTTTATTTCCCGAAAAACCCCACTGGCCGGTTCTGATATCATTTCTACATTTTATTCGTCTTTCTTCCTTTTTTTTTTTTTTGTAAGGAACCCATTTTTATGATTATTTTGTTATTAGTTGAAAAACTTTTTGAATCATTTTTTTTGTTACAAGAGAACTAATCAAATTTCTCCTTAGCGTGTTGATTGAGAGTAAGCGTGTAGCTTAATTGACTGATCTTTTTTTTCCTGTGAAATGTCATGGATTTAGTGTCCACTAAATTTGATAGAACACTAAAATTTAGGGTAAATTTCAAAAAAGTACCATGTGATATCGGTTGTTTTTAAAATGGTGCTTGTGATATTTCAAGTCTCAAAAGGGGGATCAGGGTTTCAAACCGTTAGCAAATAAAGGATTTTTTCCTAACATCATCAAAATCGATGACGTTGTAAAGGATAAATTTGAAAATTAATTCTTACTATAAATTAAAAAAAAAATCCTAATTTCACTTGCACCTCTCTCTCTCTCTTTCTCCCTCCATGGCCGTCATTCTTCCCCTCCCTTTACCTTCATTCTTTTTCTTCCACCTTTTCTCTTCAATCCATGATTAAACTTGTGCTCATTGTAAGAAACTAAGTGCTTCACCTAAATTAACCCATAAATAGACCAGAAAAAGAAGAGGCGCAAAAAGAATAGTCTTCAATCCATGGGAGTTTTGCAGTTTCGTTTGAATTGCTCTTTGTTTGGTGAAATTGGAGCTTCAAGAATGGACCCTAAAGAAGAGGCGGGCAAAGCTTTATCGGGAGAAAGGACCCTCTTAGTTAGGGTGCTACTAAGTTAAGAAGTTGGAGGAGAAGAAACTTAGTGATAAAGATCTTTCTTTTATGAACACCAAATATTCTATTTCATATGAAATAGCTAGATACTTTTTGATGAAATCGCCCTGGGTTTTATTACCTGATTTTGTTTTTCTTGCTACTTCTGCTCTCCATTTTCATGTAGCTCGCACGCTATTTTGGGGGTTTTATATGCTATGAGGTAATTTGATTTTGTTTGTTTTAAGGCTAATTGAATTTTTAGATTTACGGTTATGGGTTTCGATTTTATCAGTTTATCAATTCTGGGTTTTGATTTTTGATGAGTTTATCAGTTCTGTGTTTTGATTTTTGATGAGTTTTGGTTTAATTTTGTTTTAGATTACAGTTTTGAATTGAGTATTTTTTAATGAAGAATATGAATTTCTGAATTACAGATGTGTAACAGTTGAATGTTGGTGCTTTGAATTGAGTTTTTATTCTTCTAAAAGATGAAGAACTTAACTGATGAGAAAGGAAAAGAAAGGAAAGGAAAGGAAAGGAAAAAGAAAAAGAAAAAGAAAAAAAATTGAATTAAATATAATTTTACAAAAATGCCCTTGTCATATCAGCAAAAAAATCTCTTATTTGCTAACGGTTTGAAATCTCAGACTTCCTTTTGAGACTCGAAATACCACGAACATCATTTTGAAAACGACTGATACTACAAGGCATTTTTTTTAATTTCACCCTAAAATTAAATAGGGCACTATGCTTTTTTTAAGAAGTTCATAGCTTCAACATAAAATTATACCCGTAGAGGGCAAGAAAGAAAATGGCACTTGATAATACCATGACTGCCGCATGTGATAAACGCCTCATAGTGGTAAAAATGATGCTAAAAGGCTTCTTATTATAATAATAGTCTATTCTTAATGACCTGTTAACCAGTTTACCAAACTTATCAATAGTAATACCATATATTCCACATGCTCTTTTGTTTGAAATAGAAAACTTCAAAAATCTACTCTTATTTGAATTAAGACTCAAAAGTTCCTAAATAATTGTACTAGAGAACGGACAAATACATAAAGTTTTGCTTTTCATTCACTTCAGCAGTACCTCAAAACGTAAAGACTTTCCTGGAACAAACAATTTATTTTTGTTACTATTGGAAACAACCTTTCTCGTTTATGAGCAATGATTACTCAATTAAAAACATCATAATATTTTACAGTGGTGGTTTTAGTTGTGATATGCCAAATTTTTTTTTATAAGTCATTTTTAGGTGGGTGTATTGTAGATAAGCGAACGCATCAACCTAGTTGGGACGTTCGTCCCGAAAATTCCACCCGCTTCAATCTTTTCCCAACGGAGAAACGTATTGTTTCTCCGAAGGGTTTTTTTAAAAAAAGTCGCTTTTAGGGTATGGTATCAAAGTATTGATAATTTATTTAACAAATAAAACTATCATAATTCAAATTTTTAATCCCTATTTAATGTTTTAAAATCAATTGACAGAAAAAGGCGTCGGATCTATTGTGTCTCAGAAATCAAATTATACACGCAAAAACTAGAATTTTTTTTAATTCAGTTTGCCAATTGCATACGTTTGATTAGGCTAAAAATGTAACTCACGTATAGTTGATGGCAAATCCCCAGCGGCTCATCAAGACTTTCGAGTCTTAACTAACTCTAGTGGCAAAACCGTAAAAGATTGAGACTCCGTGCCCATTTCCACAGATTGGAAAAATAAAAAAGAATAAAATTTATGGCCCAATACTTAAGGCTAAGCGAAAAATCCTTCCACGTCGACGACGGCGGATTTGCGCAGATACAGAGATAGAGAGATAGAGGGAGAAAGCCCTCTGGTCTTCTCGAAGCTGGAGTTCTTACATGGCGGTTTCTGCTCGAGCTTCCCTTCTTCCTCGCGTCACCTACTTATTGCCGAAACCTAATTCTCAGCCTCTTACTCGCTTCGGTGTCGTTTTACGCCCTTCTTCTGCCGTTTTTTCTACTGTCAGCTGTCTCAGCAGCGGCGGAGGCGTCTCCGACGACTTTGTCTCCACGAGGAAATCCAGCTTCGACCGCGGATTCTCGGTAATTGCTAATATGCTTAAACGAATTGAGCCTCTCGATACCTCCGCTATCTCCAAGGGAGTTTCTAATTCAGCTAAGGATTCTATGAAGCAGACTATCTCTACAATGCTTGGATTGCTTCCTTCTGATCAATTTTCTGTTACTATTAGTGTTTCTAGGAGTCCTCTTGATCGTCTGCTCATTTCCTCCATCATCACTGGGTAAATAGGATTCTTTTGTCTTTTGTTTGGTAAATTGTGGTTTTGGTTTCGTGCTGATTTTGTTGTCTCTGTGATTATAGGTATACGCTGTGGAATGCTGAATATAGAATCTCGTTGATGAGGAATTTAGATATATCTGTTGAAAGTCCCGATAAATTGAATTCCTCCAATGAGGACGAATCAAGAGAGCGTAGCGAAGAGAGCGAGAGTCTAGTTGGTGAGGTTGGAAATCACGGTATAGAGATGGGCCCTCACGTATTTGGAGATTTGTCGCCCGAGGCTTTGAATTACATTCAGAAGTTGAAATCAGAGTTATCTGATGCGGAGCAGGTGATTTTCTTTTATCCTTTCGTAATATAATTTTGTTAGCTTCTACTTTTTTCCCGGGGAGAAATGCTGAGCTTACAGTGAGATGTTGAATTAATCTTGACATCTAATGTAGAAATCGATGGATTTGACTCTGATGCATTCCTGAATTTATGAGCTCGTTTTCACTGCATTTTTCTTTATAGTTTTGTGTTTTTCATTTTATATTTTCCATAGTGGATGTTAACCATTGGATGGGTGTGGCAAAACATGGATTCGAGTGCAGCTTTAATAATGACAATGTTCTTGAATATACTGGCTTCCATCTTCTTAACAATTTTGTGGGCTAAATGTTTAAACTTTTTTGCTTTTGGATGCTGAGTTGGATCTTTGTATAGGAATTACAGATCTTCTTAGGCATGTTTCCTCGTTTAGGGAGGAATAGCTCCTTAATAGAATAGAAAGATGAGTCTTTTCTTTTGTGGGATTTGGATCTCTGCTGGCCTCATTAGTTTGAGTGTTTGACCGCTGAAGAGAGAGAGATACAACTCTTATATGAACTGATGAAACCGTGCTATCAATTGTCAAATTCTATACTCATACTTAGTGTTAATTGGGTATAATAAGCTTAGAAGTTTCTTTTTCTATTTATCATTGGTCGAAAACATTCCTATGCTCTATCATCTGTGGAATTTAGTGGTCAATAGACTGGTACTGGGTTTTTTTATTTGTTTTGGCATCAAGCCTTCCCCCACCCGTACACCAACACACACACAAGTTAAAAGTATATGAGAAACTGCAAGGTTTTGCATGTTCGAGCATATGTTTGTTTCCCTCTGGTTACCTTTGATGACCTTTAGTGTCGTGCTTATATTGTTTTTTATCTATATTGTGGATGTATTTGACATGTAATCATATAAATTTTTTATTCCACTTCCACATTTTCAGTTGTGAAAGGATTCACACATGTTTTTGTAGTGTTCAAAGAAATTGAAAGGTAAAATGATATCATACTCGATGGTGAAATTCATTGGCAGTTGGCACCTCGGAATTTGATTTCTCAGCATCAGCTTTGCAGTTTCCAATATTGACTCAATAATATTCAACTTATGACAAAAGCTATCATATTGAAATTGCGGAATTTTTTCATAAAATTGTCCATTTGTTTGCATCTGCATGGCTAGATGTCTTCCTTCAATTTGCAGCTGGAGTTTCCTGTTGGATTCTAAATTGTTAGTGGTTGGAGAACCGAGGCAGCAGTTCCGAGGCTTACTTTGATTAAATAAGAGTTCAACGTCATATGACTTGGATTATTTTGGTATTATATGAGTCAATGTACTGTAACCTGTTTCTCTGTTTGGTCTGTAATTGTATAGATATGATATTTCTGTTCTAGGATGGGCCACTAAGCTAGTACAGTTCATTCAGCTTGTAATATGTTCATAATTAATGGATCCACCCTGCAATATTGAACAGCATGATGCTTAATTATCTGACTTGACATATGCTGTTTCAGGAACTGAATGCTCAAAAGGAGGAAACCATGAAAATAGAATGCAATAGAGGAAATAGGAATGATTTGTTAGAGTATCTGCGCTCCTTGGATTCTGAAATGGTAATAGTAATAGCCTTGAGTTCTTTATACAAGTCATGCTACCTTTCTTCGAGAACGAAGTTTTGTAGAAGCCTAAAACATGTAAAATTAAAATTCCATTTTGCTCTTATAAACAGGTGTCAGAATTATCACGGCCATCATCTGTTGAAGTGGAGGATATTATTCATCAACTTGTTCAGAACATATTACAGAGATTCTTCAAAGATGATCCTACCTCCAATTTCATGGGAAACTCAAATGCAGAAAAGAACAACGATAGTGTTGACGAGTATTGTGATGCCATGGGAACTTCTCGTGATTACCTTGCGAAGCTACTTTTCTGGTTGGTAATTCGTGTCTTAACTTCATCATGTTTGTGTCGGGTCTGTCGTTGTTTGGTTATGCAAACAGGAGTCAGAAAATAGGTTTCGTGCAATGCATTTAAGAGATTAGATGAGAATGGTATATTTTCATTCAACAAAAATTGAAGATAAAAGGTGGTTCCGTGTGAAATTGAATAGAAAAAACTAGATTGCTGATTGCCTAAAATTAGTGTACTTTGATGCTTCACATGTGTACATTTGCTGTTAATCTTTGTGCCCATAAAATGCTAGAGTGATTAGGGTTCTTTGGTGATAGTATGTGCTGAAATGTTCTGTTTGTGCTGGCAGGTGTATGTTGCTAGGTCATCATTTAAGAGGGTTGGAGAACAGATTACATCTAACTTGTGTTGTGGGATTGTTGTAAAGATAAGGGAGAGGCATGTACATTTCTTTCTTTAGTTTATTCATGTACCTCAAATAATGTAAACAATTTATAGTTGCTTTTTTTAATCACTCGTCTTTATCGTTTTCCTAATTTCCACGATATAATTAGTTCATTTTCATTACAATAGCATAGGCCAAACTATTGGATAGTGGAACCTCTACTACTGCTATACTTGCTAAAACTTTCAGGTCTCATTTGGTTGGTGTAATGGAATAGAATAAAATAGAATAGGAAATGAATGCAAAAACTTCAAATTTAATAATTGAGTCCGACGTCGGAAGGAATATCTCTTCTTAGTTTTCATGAGAATTACGAAATACTAATTTCTTCATTTGAAAGAGGAATAGCTATTTCGTGATTTCAATTGAAATTAAGACCTATTCCCTCTAACGTTGGAATTATGCATGAAAATTGATATTTTTGCATACATTTTTCATTCCATTCTATTCCGCCAATCAAACGAGTCATCATAGGTGAAATTATTGGTTCATCCTCGTCCTTGTCCGTTTCTTTCTTTTTTCTTCTCATCTTCTTACACGTGTTCTCTTCTTTTTGAGCAATATGTAAATGGTACTTTATGAAATTATTTGTTCAATCTTGTCCGTTGCTTTCTCCTTCATAGATAATAAAGAAGCCTCCATGTCGAGTCATCCATAGCAAAACCTTTTGAGTGCTTGTGAGATAGCGTCGACTGCTTGTCATATTGTGCACCAAGTTACATTCTTACTAGAATTTTATGCATAACAAGATATTATAACATTGACATTAACGTCTTAAATTGCTTGATGTTGATTTGTGATGGAATTGGTGGTTGTTGGGATATCGTCATGTCGTATCAATTTCGCTTGATGATCAGACCTTGATTGAAATTATGCAAATTCACATCTTTAAATTACTGAGCTTTGTTCAACCGTTGGATCAATTTGTGGATTCACCGTTAAATAATGCTAATGAGTTTTTGACGGATCAAGTTCAGTCCAATCATTAGTTGTCTGAATTAGCCAAGAGGTACTTGTCTGGATCCAATACTTCTGTTCTGGGTCCAGAAAGATCCTGGCCGTGTGACTTGTTTTAATTGAAAAGTTAGATAATAGAGAAGGCTAGTTCTATCGCCAATCAATTTTCGCTATCCCCGTTGCCATATTTCCTACCCCATTACTTATTAAATAATTTCTTTATTTAGTTTATCTTTTCTAATTGTTACTCCCTCCGATTTTTAATATTTATCATTTTAGATTTTTTACCTTGATTCCTAATACTTGTCATTTTAAAATATCAATGCACTTTTTAACAAGATTTTCTTAATTTACCCTTGCATTAATTAGGAAAGAGATTAAATTTAGATTAATTTATAAGTTGGTAATTAAGAAGAGAGAAATTTATTATAAGGTAAAAAGGATAAAATAGTTATTTTATAGTGCATTAAATGTCTTATTGATTTTGCTGAAAAATCTAAAATGACAAATATTAGAAACCGGAGGAAGCAATATTTATTATTGTGTGATATTACTCGAGTTGGACTCTACTAGAAAATAGCAATTGTTTGGACACGTGACTATCCTGGCTCATTAGAAGTTACGTCCTGGCATATTGTTCAATAGAATCAATACTTAAAAGCGCATAGTTTTTGAAAGGAAAAAACAAATATACTCGTACAAAAGGAGCTCAAAGAATTGATACTATTAATCTTTTTTTTTTGTATCTCCGATCTCTCTACAAATACAACAGAACCAATCCTCCATGAATCAATGACAAAATTAAAATGAACGAAAGATTAATTTTTATGCACCAGACAAACTTGTTTATTAAGATCACAACTCACAAGGTACCCATAAAGAATAAATAGGACGTTGATTCCCTTCATCAAAGCCAAGCAAACGAACTAGGCTTGGATGCAATTTCAGGCATTAAGATGATTCGGTCTTCCAAAGAATATTACAAATTTTAAAATCAACATGGTCAACTTCAAAATGCGAAAGTTTTTGGGGAAAATGCTTCCAGTATCAGAAATTTACTCTAATTTCCTATAAACTAAGTTTCAAATCAGATTGTTGAATAAAATTCGTGATTACAAAGTAAAGCCACAATTAAATGGACAACTCAATTGCCCTAGCACTTAATTTTGAAACGAAAAATAAAATTTGTTTCTGTGCAAAATTGATCATTAACATATTCATTATACTAAAATAAAATTGGGAAAAGTTTTGAGAAACAATGGCATCATATATCGACTCTGAGAAGCTTTTTTTTATATATATATGAACGTATTCAGATGCCAGCACTCTAAAGCAACTGCCACAAATTGATATTCTCCTAATCTGAATACTAAAAATACAAATTAAATCCCAATATCAACCATATACACCAAAGAAGAAACTTACTAATTAGCCGAACATGTCAACTCCTCCAGTATTGTGAGCTGAATAATGTTTATAATAACCCATATCTGAACAATAAACAATATTCGTGTACATAAACGCTTCAGCGTGTTCTAGACAAGAACCTTACTAGAACACAGCAATTGGCGATTCCCGGATCTTTCCTTGCACTGAATATTATGATACAACTTCATGAACATAAAGAATCTGTATGCCTAAACAAGCATTACACTTGTGCTACCTAGATTTAAAAGAGCTAAACAGAGAGTGCAATATTCAAATCTGCAAGCAATAAGCTGATGGGTATCGACGAGCAGCTAACTGGAAACTATGAAGAAAACCGGGAACTTTATACAGGTAGGCTTCTGCTTATTATATTACATGTACAGATTGAAATTTGGTAGGAAAGACATTTCCACAAAACAATAGGATCTACACTGAGACAAAAATATACAATACCATGACGGCAGTAAACAGATACATTTCTACAAAAATGTTGTCCGTCAAACATAATAACACAATGACTCGGTCATGCAGGCTTACAAGGCGTTACATCACTGACCTGCCATGAGCCATTTGCTGTCTTAAGTCCTCACTTGCAAAAATAGAACAAAGTAGTATACGGAAAATTGTTTCAAGAACATTTATACTGGTGATTGTACCAGATTGGGTTTTATACCAGCAGAAAATGACTACTCAGCCATTCTCTTTGATGCAAAAGTATAATGTAGACTAGAAAATTAAGGTTTACCCAGTTAATTGAGTAACTCGCACCTACCTCGACCTCGAGAGCAAGGATATCAGAAAGATCATGAATTTGATAAAAACCTATGAAACCGCTGTACTCTTGCTTGAACCTGATCATGATTTGAAGATTTGGCATGCAGTAGCTTTGTCCTTTTCTTTTTTGATCGAATGAAGAAATCCTCAGTGTCCAGTACATATGAGATCTGCTAAAGTTTGACGGTATTTAGCAATTGAAGGTTCAAGTAAAGAAACTGACAAACAAAAGACATGATACATAAATCAAAGAGAAAATGGATTAACTAAAAAATGATGACATATTAAGAACAACATATCACATAAAAAAAAAATCAGATTTAAAAAAGAAACTGTTAACTACTGAAGAAAAGGAACAATACAATTATCATCATATACTTGCAATCAATTAATATCATTAAATAAACTGAAAGCCCAATCCCATGGTTGCATCACTTTCTATCAGATTCGAAGTTCAAGAATATTTAGTAATGGCGAGGAGAACAACACTATAACAGTTTCTCATGTTGACCAAAACAATATATAACTACTAGTATAGTCTGTAAGTACGAAACAATAAGAGAACTCTACTTGGTCAAGTGCAACACCCAACAAATAACTACGGAAAGAAAGTAAAAACCCTGGATCCCAGAAGTTGAGACTTGCTGCATCTATAGTGCACAACAAAAGCCAAGATATGGATAAGCCTGAATATGTTTTCAGGATTTTTATCACCAGAAATTATGGATCGTGTCTTATAAAATAAATGAATAGTATCTGGCATAAAGCGAAAATGACCAAAAACACATTCAAGCCTTCACCAAAATTGCAATTTGGGAAATTTTTAATAATGAACACAACCTTGTACTAGGTATTAAAGTTAGTTGAGTCACAAAAGAGAGATGTTCAAACTATCAATACTTATGATTTGCAATTTATTATAAGATCACACAAGTAAATCTACAACAAGAGATGAAGGATAGGTGCAGAAGGAATGATTGTAAAATATAACAATTTTCCTTTTCATTTCAAGTATTACTATGATCATAAAATTAAACAATATCAATAACTTTTTTGGATTACCAAATTTTCCTTTTGATAACATATGAAATAAAGAAACTAGGTTTTTTTAGTCAAGGACTTCTATAGTCTAAATATAGAACTCATTGACAAAATTTCTTTGAAGTTCCAATATCCTCTATGAAAGAGTTAAAAGTTCCCTCATGTTTAACCTTCAAAAGTTGGGAAACAACTGACAACAGTGATAAAGATTGCACATGAATACGAGAAAATCAAATTTATTGATCATAACAGCAATGCGACATAAGTTGTTGAAGGTGCGCCTCGGGTGCGCTTCGCGCAGGATGCACAGCCCAACGTGTAGTCATACTCCAGGCGAGATAGAGTCGCCCCCTGCGCCTCGGTGTGCCTAGGCGTGCCTTTGGGTAAAAAAATGTTAAGGATTTGGCATATTTAGAATATCCAATGTTATTCAAGAAAGTAGAAAGGAAACATCAGTAACTATAATAGAAAGATTCAATTTAAGATAAACAAATATTAATTTAATTAATGGTGATGAACCTTATATATAAAATGCAATTTTGGAACCAAAATAAGCAAATTTCATTAACTTTGATACTGTTACCATATTTTTTAGAAGTTACTTTTGAAACAAATAAAGATATTTTATTAATCGCCCATGTTGTTACCATACCTTTTAAATATAATTTTGACAACAGTGTTTATTTTATTAAATGTGATGTTGCCCTATTATAAAATGCAATTTTGTAAACAAAATACTAAATTAACAGCATTTGAAATATGAACTAAACGGTGAAACGTTAGTTTCTAGAAGTTTCCATGCTACCTTAGTTGGAGCTAAAGGAGGGTCAAATTGTACGGTGAAAAATATTGATGAATGTCCCAAATTGCTTGTGAGAGCAAGTGTTGTAGAGTTTATAATCATTCAGACCCTCTAACCATGGGACTAATCTTTTGGGCTTTTCACTCTCCCATTTGACATATACCAGTTTAAAAATAAACGTCAATATGAGGATGAATATTACTGAATTTTGTTGTAGATCAATTGTGTCACATCACTATTTAGAATACTGTCAAATATAATTGCAAATTTTTCACTGTGTATATTTAAAAAAATTTCTTTCTTGTTTTCAATAAATAAAATTATAACATTAATAATAAATAATAACAAAAGGTCATCCAAAAGTTCATATAAATGAGAGATGATATAAATGATCTACAACAAAAGGTCATATGAATAACAAAGGATGTCATCCAAAAGTTCATTTATGGTGGTGGACAAAAATTAAAGTTTGTGTATGAAATTGAAAAAATTATGATAGTTGATGTACTATAAGTGAAACTAAGCCCATAAGAAACATAAAATTGTAGATCATAAGCATTAAAATAAAAAGCATCTACAAGTTCCATATATGATAATAAAAAAATTAAAGTTTACGCATGAAATTGAAAAACAATGATGGTTGATGAAGTATGAGTGAAATCAAGCCTTTATACATTAGTAAAAGCAAACAATGGTTTTCCATATAAAAAAATGAGAACAAAAGAACAATGAAATAGCAACACACCTTGTATGAGTTGCAGGAAATCTTGCACTCCAAACCATTGAATGTTTTAACACCTTCCATGGCCATGCTTAAAGTAGTGTTTTCATCAAGGCTAGCAAATTTCCGCTTATTTCTGGAAATATCAATTAAAAATAATATAGATATATAAAAGAGCGCAGTCAATACCATATCCAAGTTCAGCAATGTATCTGTTCTGTTCATATACGATCAATGTGCATGTACAATTGCATATAGCTAAAAAGAGTAAACAAGGTGAAAAAAGCAGGAAAAAGCTTAGATGCTCATCATACATCTTCATACACTAGTCCAAAATCAGAACTTTAAAAACAGTCTTCTCTTCTATCGGTGGGGAAAAACAAATGAAGTACTGAACTGTGAATATAGGAAGCATTGTGTTGCTACCTCTGCAGTGAAATGCCATGTGGTTCCTTCTTGCTAGGACAGTTGGACAGAAAGTCATTATGCAAATATGCTGCAAAATTAGGATCCAAAGCAACTGCCAACCCCTCAGGCTTCTCTGCTACATTGTCCATCAGTTGGATGGACAAACAAGATGGAGTACATGTCTGTAGAAAAGAACCCAGATAAATCTTAAGCACTAAACAAAAGCACAACAAATAGACTTTGTGAGGTGAGAGACAGGAAAGGGCGCAGATTTTATGTAGAAAGAGAGCAAGACTCACAAATTCGAGGCGATAAATGTTCTCATCGTGAAGAAGAAAACGTGCATTATCATAGTATACCGAGTTGATGAATTTCCCCGTTTTACGGGATTTTTCATACTCGTATAATTGAAGAAGTTTAGCATCCACATCATCAGTTGCAACAGTTTGGAGCTGCAACAAGAAGCTTTAGAATAACTACAAAGTAATATTATGATCTGCTTGGATGGGGTCACAGAAGAGTTATTACATAAGGGAATGAAAAGGTTTTATTATTAAAACCCTTCAAAACACTCCAAATTAGAGAGAAAAATATGGAAGGCACAGGGCATTTTTTTAACCCTTAAAAACACAACCCTCAAATAAATTTCTTCCCAAACAGGAGTCTTTTTATCCTTTCCCTTATTTAACTCCTCCATTCAAGCGGCCCCTTAATAGTAATTATAATAGTATCAAAGTTGTAGTATTTGAACCTGTTTGACTAATTTATATATGAGCTTATCCAGTGTGAATAACACATATGACTGATTACCAATTATAGTTCTGCATTCATCCTCAAACTTGGCATTATCAGCAGAACCATCAAGCAAATTGTACAATGCAGTCAGAAATCTGCAGAATTTAAATATGATTAAAATGTTACAAACTACACAAACCTTAGTAACAAACAAGAAGAAAACGCCAAATATAAGGAAAATTGAAAAAACTTTGATGTTTTGAATTACCAAGTAGTAAGACTTAACAATTCACAAGCTCCTAAGTTTCATACTTAACAATCTAAAAAGAAGGCATTTATTTTCTTCATACATTATATGCTTGTTCTCAGCCTGTGCTCTTGCTGCAAGGGTTCACAAGACCTGTGGTGCGCTGGTAGAGGGACACTCAATCTCTATTATTCAGTCATGACCATAAGCTACTAAGCAGTGCAGTAACAGAAGCCATATTTCATTTTGAACTTTTCCACAATGAAAATATACAGTCATACAATAATAAGTTGACCAGCTTGAAGCTAAAGAGCCTCAGATTCAGAAAGTTACTCAGCCAACCAATGAGGCTTGCTTAATATAGCTCAGTAACTCTCAAGTTTCATTAGCTGGCTTGACACTGTAAACAATCTAATTCTATTCCCGTTATTTTTGGGCTTTCAAATATAATATATAATACAAATTTTATCAATAAAAACCAAACACCAATGGAGTCAAAAAGTGTGTCAGAAAAAATGCACGTTATGACATCATCTATCTCTTTAGTACTGGTGGTACCCAACATTGCTCAGTCCAAAAATGGATAAGCAAAGCATGAAAATGCCGACATCCTTTAAAAGGACATAGAAAGTTGAAATTTCACTTTTTTTAAAAGACAGATTTCTATCATCGTGTTAATCCTTGATTTTGTCTGAAACATATGTTCATATTCAGCCAGAAAGATGGAACCTTTATGTGTCAAGACTCAAGACAATAAATGATCTCCATCCATGCATATCACGTATGTCATCCTTTCCTATTACTGATAGTTCAGGAAACATAAATCACATATTTCACTGATAGTTCTTTTTTAACAAGTAAAAAATAGGTTGACTCATTTGCAACCATTGTAACAAAAATGATAAATTTACCTGGCATATGGATTAAGGGAACCACCATCCTTCGATGTTCTCCATTTCATTTCAGCACAAGTTGAATTTGTCTTTGCTGATAGAATTCTTTCATATAGAGTCTGGCATGCAAATAATAAACAATATTAAGCATTAGCCATCGGTTAAATTAACTTCAGAATTAATAGAATTTTTAATTTACAAGTACGGAACGCTGAGCATGTTAAACTAAGGGAAAGAAGCATTCTAATTAAGTTCCATACTTGATGAAGCCTAAACAGCACATAGAAATCATCATTTCCATAGAACTTCCAAGATTGTTTTCTTTCTCCATCAAGTGAGCCAGGAGGAACATGCCTCAAAAGAGGCTTCGCAGAAAGCAGGAAACATTGTGGTGATGGCATGTCAGTAGACTGTGCATCAGTCATCCCCTCGGCTTCACCTTCACTCTCAGCCTTCCCATTAGAATTATCGCATTCCACATCCCCATCCTCTTCACGAGAGCATTCATCTCTATCAGACTCGCTACCGGATGCATCACCACCACCCTCGGAAGCATCATCACTCTCCTCGTCATCAGCATCTACTGCATTTTCTATTTCAGTTTCCTGGCAGTATAAATCTTTCAAATTATCAGCAGATTCAATCTGCCTGGTTTCAACAATGTTCTTTCCTGTGGGTATACCCTGCATGGCATTATCTCCATATTTGGCAACAGTGTCCTCTTCAAAGTCACAATTGGGGGATAGTTCACCCTCTTCCTTTTCCATTCTGGAGGGTCCAGTGGATACTTCTTGATTTCTGATAGATTTAGTGCTATTCATCAACACTCCATTAGCTGACAAAACAGATGTTGGACCAGTTCCACCAGGAAGCACCTAAAAAGTGTTTTGAAGGAAAACATTTTGAGGTTAAAAACGAATAACAAACGCAAAGACAAAAAGACTTCATCATTGTAGTACAGAAAATATTTATACCGTCGAAGGGAAAAAACATGAAAGGTATAGATAATAGGAGAAACTAGAGATGATTAACCGATGAACCAACTTCAAAAATTGCAACCAACTTGCGTGAGAGTAACCTAAAACTAAAATAGGTATTCTAATGGAAATCAAATTAATAATCAACAGAAAAGAAAAGGGTAACAACAACAACAACAACAATATGAAGAAAATAATAAAAAATTTAACAATAATAATAATAATAATGATGATGATGATGATGATAATAATAATAATGATAATAATGACGGCGGCGACGGGGACGTAGTAAAGGGAGTGGGGGAAATGTGAACAAACCAGCACATCTACTGACAGCAATTGCATAAAAGGAACTAAACTGTTTACAGTTAATACCTGTACCTCTGACGAAGTCCCAATATCTACTGCACCTTTAAGTTTATGATTCTCAAGAGTATCGACACTGGGCATGAAAGATGTTGAACCAATTCCTTGAGATACCAAGTACAATGCAACAGATTATCAGAATGCATCGCAGAGATAACACCAACCAAATTTCCAATCATAGAAAAGACATTAATCAGGTGATAAAATACACACCTGCTGCCCCACTAATGCAGGTTCTTGCATGACTTTGTTCTGCTCCTGCTACACGTGATGATTTGGCATCAACCACTTCCTGAACAGTTGCAAGTTGTGCATCAAATCCAGGTGTTATGTCCCCCACATCTGTGACTTTGTGCTCTCTTTCTGATCCGAGGGTAGAACATGTCCGATCATCTTTACAAACAGGATTAGACTCTCGTAACCTATCTTTAACCAACCTATCTCCATTTTCCACACTTGACCCACAAACATTTGGAGGTTCCTGCAAAGTGTTTTCTGTTCCATTTGCATCAAATTTTGGCTGCTTACAATTCACTAAAGTAGGCTCAGCAAAATTTCCTGTGATGCTTGATGTTGAACAATTCACAGATTGAGGCCCAGATTTCATGTCAAGTTTAGAGCTCTCTGTGGCATTATCATGAGACATAATGCCAAGCATAGGCTCCAAAAATGTAGTCCAGAGCCTCATAATTTTGTTTGATTGTTCTTTATGGAAAAGCTCTTCACTTGAATACTTGACAATTTTGTACAAATCTTCATGAATGCTCATATCAGAGAATTCATAACACATATGTGGCACCACAGGTTGCTGATTTCCAGCAGCAAAGCCTAATAGAACACCACCCTCCTGTTGTTTTTCTTTCAGCTCCTTGATCTCCGATACCAGAGCTGTATTTTATATATAAAAGGATAAGTGAGAAATATATGTGCTGCGAAAAACAAGAAAATGTGATATACAAAAGGGGCAGCCTGGTGCAAGCACCCCACACTCAAGCAAGGAACTACAATATATAACCTAAATTAGGTGTAATAGAATACAGTATAAGCTCTTTTTCGATATTTCATTCAATAACAAGCTACCAGTTTAAAGGACAGAAGAGAAAAAAGAAAGATAATGATACAAAATAATCTTAGCAAAGAACTTGAAATTCTTTGTGATTTCTACATAATAGAAAGACATCAGCTACACATATGGACCCTTGCCAAATCATCCTTCAACACTCATTAGTTTCTTCACGTAAAACTGTCCTTGAGCATTTCACAGAAATAGCAGTAAACCGAGTGGAAGTGTGGAACAGATCAAAATGATTCATATGGCAAACAAACTATATTAAAAATGGGATTTAGGATTAGAAAAAAAAAGTTGAGTATGTTCCAGAGTAAAAGGGCACAGTTACAAAGATCAGGCTAATACTCAAAAACTCAACCCAAATTATGCTATCAAGATTCAGTTAATTATCTAAGCCATTTATATTATTTGCAGCAAACTTCTCTCCAATACATAACATTGTTTTCTTCAAGCCCACAAGTCACACAAAGTGCAAACATTAGTCATTTGCTCTATTGGGAAAATAAAGAAAGATGTATGCATAGGTAAAGAACTATGGAACTGGTTGCAGTTCAATATAAAATTGGACCTACATCTTGTGCTCAAGGTCTTTGAATCTTGTTGCTTAAAATAGAAGCTCCGGTGATCCAGTGATTTGAAATGGTTTTTCACATAAATTTCACCCCAAACCTTGTTAAAATCTATACGACAATTTGTCCATTCTTCTTGTTTTTGCTTTAGCCGAGTTAAAATAACAGGCAGAGCAAGAGTAGGGTTCTTCCTCAATATATCCATGACATCAAGACCATGGTCACCGTATAAACGCTCTATGAACCTTAAATTCAAAGCTGCAATGTGAAAGAAGCATAAATACAACATTATGGCAGTAAAGGAACAACTACAAAGTTCAAAACAAAGTTATTCATTGAACTCTTATAATGAACTGTAATTTTGAAAATTACCAGTAATATGGTTTTCAATATTGAATGGTACGTCTATTTTATTTTCATTGATTGTGTTTAACAATTCCTCAGCACGTTTAGATGAACATGCCACCGACTCCAACAACATATCCAGCTCAAACCTAACATGTATGGACAAATTCAGATTCCAAAATTACTATCTCTGGAGACCCAAAATATTAATGAAATGAAATAAGGATAATAGAAGAAATCAGGACTTGGAGAAGCAATTCACCTATCATCTTCACATCTAAACAAACTTTCTTCATATTGGTTTCTATGCATATGCTTAAATGAGTAATCCTCACTTCCTGAAGTGACTGACACCCAATGATCATTTAATACTTGAGCACCAAGTTCCGATCTCTGACTTGCTGAAGATATTGGATACTGAACAAAGGAACAATTACAAAGTCAAAGATTGCAAATGAACTGGCAGGAATATTTAAAAGAATAGCAAGCCTGTTTTAGATTTCATACATCATCAGGCAGAAGCCTGTAGCTCGGACTACAACTTTGACAGTTAGAAAGATCCAGCTCTTGAATAGATTTTGCAAGATACTTCTCCCTGCTTCTTTCCCTATCTCTAGCTCCATCCAGATCACGCTTCTGCTCTTTATCTTTTTCCTCCATTTTTATCGATCTGGATGCATGTCCTTCAGTAACTAGTAATTCTACATATAATTAATAAGCACCATTACATTTGCAAATCAACATAAATTTTGAAGTCCAAGAATTCTATCATGTCAATACAATAAGAATGATTGTGTACAACATCCAATGCAAGAAAGAGATGAGCTGACAGTTTAATTATAATATTAAGAATAGAAAGAAGAAATAAAATCAATCGACATACTTTTATTCATAACCCCAGCAAGGAAACCATCTGCAAGAATCGCACCAAAAAGAAATATCATCAGGGAAAGCAATAGCAAATTATGTGAAATATAAAGCAAACAAGTTTTTTTAAAAAAGAGTACATGTTCAATAGTTACCAATATTCTCACATCGCTCAACGAAATCATTGAACTCCTTCATAAGCTCAGGATATTTTCCTAGCAAATCAGCAATCTGAAATCCAGATGATTTTTGCATGAAAGAGTGAGCCTATTTTACAAATCCAAGCAAGGGTCTTAATCATAATTATATTCTCAGGTTAAAGAAAATCGAAGTATCAAAGAACAACTAAAGTTGGCACCTAAATAAAACTTAAATATAACTGTTCAATTTTACCAAAAAAATAAATAAATACTACTGTTCAAGATTCAAAATGAGTTCAGCTCAATTACTTTAAGGTCTTATCAGAAGGAAGCACTGCAGATCATTTTAATTGGTAGAACAGTAAAAGGCAGGAACTTATATTTCGATGCAATGGGTAAGCTGGCCACAATCATAGCTTTGGAAAAGATTATTCTAGTACTCAATCAATCAGTTCAAGCCTATTCTAGTACCCTAGTTGTGAGTACCAATACCCCATATGCATAAATTCAGAAGGTAACATTCAAACCTAGGTTCCACGGAGAGGCCCCAAGTGTCCGACATGACACGGACACACAGACATGGAAATTATAAAAAAAATATGCATTTGGACATGGTGACTAAAAAATTTATATATTATAACATTTGTATATACTTATATCAATGTCCACAACTACTTGAATATTTATACATAACTAGATTTGAGAAGAGTAAATTATTTAAAATATGTAATAAGAGGGCTTAGGTTAACTAATTTCTATTTTATATATTTAAATTATAGTAATAAGTGGGCTTAGGGGAAAAAGGAAAATTTGATGTTTTAATCCTCATCTTCTTAATTTAAACTCTACAATCATTTTTCTAGTAGCATCTATTGCCTCCATTACTGCATCCAAGCTTTTTTCTTTTCTTTCCATTACCAAAACTCTACTTTTTCCCATCACGGTTTTCATATGCTCTAATTTCATAGATTTGGTGGGGCATTTTCAACGGCGGAGGGACAAGTTCTCTCCAAATTTGAGTTTCAAAAGGTAAAATATACTGGTTTCAAAGGTGTCCTGTGAGTGCCTGGGAAGTCTCAGAGAAGTGTCTGAGGAATAAAATCCTATGTAGCGTGTCCCTTTCATAATTGGAGTGTCTGGCACGTGTCCGAGGAGTGTCGCGTGTCCAACATGTGTCCGACATGGGAAACTCCTGAGCTTGGAGTGTCGGTGTATTATAGATTCAAACACTATAGTGATCACGGTTGTCAAAGGTGCACATCACGAAGGGCGCAGCCCTCGGTGCCCCGCCATATAACAGGCAAGGTGGTGTCCTTGAGGCATGCCTTTGTGCCTATTATGACTAGAATTATTCAAGGCTGGATATTTCTAAAAAAATATGTAAATTTTACATATATATGTATCTCTAACAATTCGTTATTGCATTTAACTTCACTTTTCAAGAAAAATATCTTTTACAAATATTTTTCACCTTGCACTTCGCCTTCAGGCGTGCCTAGCCCCCTGGCGCCTCTAACAGCTATGATAGTAATTACATATTTTTGGGCGTATCGTGCATACCATAATGTTATACTTATACATATATCCTTTGCTACCCTCTAAGTTATCACTTGCAAATAGCACATGTACTTTCACTGCTAACTCTTTAATCACTCATCCACTTACACAACAGCGAAAAATACTAAAAAAGGTTCACAATTAAAAAGGATCCTAAAAATATAAATTGATCTATAGATTAAAAAAAATGAAATGGATTCTAATGGAATATGGCATACCAAACTTTGCAAATCATTCTTTTTTATTATTCCGTTGCTGTATATATTAAGGCACTTCAGAAATGCCTGATAATCAACTGAATTGCCCAACTTCTCCTTGACCTTCTCACAGAACATGAATCCTTGGTTATACATATCTGGCATAAGATTATTAAAGGAAGATCAGGCGGAGACATCAAGAAATATCAAGTAGACTTTACACACAACACAAGTAATATACAATCTAGTTATTTCAACACAATACCATCAATTCACATTAAAATGCAAGCATTGTAAGAAAGCCATGATTTCTTCAGCATTCTATATTGCCAGGTAACATACACAAAAAATTACAAATATCTCTATCAAAAAAAACAAACTTCAATTGTAGAATGAATAATATTAAACACATTTTCACAGTGTTGCCACCCCTCACGAGATAGATTTCTATACAGACTAAGGAGAGATGTGAAAATAAGGCAGTGGGGCCGAGCAAAGTGAGGCGCTCATGTTTCTAAAAAAAATAAAAATTATAACTCTAATGCCTAAACAAAGTAAACATAAAACGAATAAAGAGCAAAATTACCATGATATTAAAACCGAAAAAGAGTTTGCATTCTTCAATAGGAAAAAAGAGTAGTAGGAATGATGGTGCAGTGACTTATATTAAATAGGATTTGGGATTTGAGAATTGAAATTCGGAAAGGCGTTAAAGCTAATTACTCCTCCCTTCATCAGATTCCGTCCCACTCCCTTCATATTCTATAATAAGGAAAGAGAGTCCAAAGAAACAAATGAGTATCCGAATTCGGAAATGAGAAAATTACTTTTCCAATCAGAGATAATTCCTATTATATTCTATAAGCAAAGATTTCATCTTTCCTACTCCATTACACTTAAGACTGCTCAATGGAACATCTTTCCTATTCTATTCTACTACAGATCATGTGCGTATTTCCTATTCTCTTCTACATTGTCTCGCCTGAAGTTGCCGTGCCTCGTTACCTAGTATTCGGAGGCGTGCGACTACCTGAAGCCTGAAGGCACCCAAAATTCCGTCTCGCCTGGTTGACTAGCGCCTTTGACAACACTGCATTTTTAGAATACATGACATTTTCCAGATAGCTTTAATTACCAATTTACAAACAATCAAACATGTGAAATAATGTCTTTTCCAAAATAGTCATCTTGAAAGATTTAGGAGATTTAATATTGATGTACATTTTTCAAAGTTGAAACACAATTAATACATTGAATAACACATGTATGCCCTAAAATTGAGCAATGGTGGTGCAAGTAAATTATTTCGTAAATAGCAGAAGCTACAAAATTAAAATGTTGTCAAAGACTTAAAAAAAATAATATAGTCTCTATCCTATTGGATAAAATAGAACCGTAGTGGCCACACACACACACTAGAACTATGTAGCATGCAGAAGTCTTTTTTGCAACTTCAAACCAAGAAAGATTGTATAAATCCGACTATGTATATATAAATAAATATTTAGATCTGAGAGACAGAATAAGTGAGCTTACTATTTAAACTGTCTTTGTCCTCATAAGAAATATTAGAGTCCACTCCAAAACCGTCAACCCTCCGGGAAGCTTTCCTTTTGTCATGGAAACGAGGGGAACTTACATCCCTATTGCTCTCATGTTCTGTCTCCCTATCATCTAGATCATGGTTTCTCTTATCTCTGTTTTCCTTCTCCGCGCGACTTCCATAATCTTTGTGGACTTTCATCATTGCCTTGTCATCATCCAACCCAGGTCGATCAACACTACGATCACGTTCAACATGAGGAGCAGCCCGATCTCGGCAACGTTGCTGGTAAACAATAAATTTCCTCGACTATAAAATTCAATACAATAAAGGATATTCCTTTTCATTTATTTCAGGTAATGTAATATTTTGGCCATTTCAAATATCATAATTCAAAATTATATTGAATATCGATAATAGTCATAATACACCATGCCCAATCATTATAGATATGGAAAAATAAGGAAACTAAGGTTAATAAAATGATGATTACCTTGTCCAAATGCATTTGCCGCAAGGCAGGAGAGTTTCGTTCATTATACCGCTGAATAGAAGTTCGACCATATTGAGTATTTTGGGGTAAGGACGGCACTGAAGTATTTGGTAAAAATGTGGAAAACTCATCAAGTAAATCTTGATGATCCTCAAAGAGGAAAGCTACCTGAAAGAATAATTAAACAACACATACTCTGCTGTTAAAATAATAACAACAGAAAAAGCCTCCATAAAATGCACTTAGAAATCGAGATTGATCAACGTAAATAACCAAAGGTGGCAACTGGGAAAACTGTATGTATTTACCTCACTGTAGACCGCATCTATGTCCTTTTGCTCTTTTCGGTACATATTCAAAATGTCTAAAAATGTTTTGTACACATTTTCATCATTTTGGAAACGTTTCTGGAAGTGAAAATTCCGTAAGTCAAACCTCAAGACTTGAGAAAATCCATCTACGGTTCAAAAGAAACTATTAACAACTTATTATTTTGCTACCTTTATTTTGTTCACAAAATTGATAGCTTCCTCAAATTCAACTGCTTTCTTTGGTGGACTTTCATTATCGTCAAGGGTTATTTCATATCCTTTAGGTAAAAAGGTGTTGAATCCAAAAATTAAGTTATTATGACCCTTGAATAACTCTTTCACTCTCGCAATGACACCAGAAGTATCAGTTCTGTGAAAAATATACAGCAGGATAGATCAATTAGCACCAAAAGCAACATCAGCAAATAATGATAATGATAGGCCATTTTTTATTTCAGCTATTGATTTCTTCTAAACTTAATTTTTTCCTATATGACTAGCAGATTCACATTTTGGATTTATATATACAACATAAATTACTCAAGAGATAAATTCTCAAAAAAAGACGTGATAAGATTTGAAAAGCTAACCTCTGGGCCTTGAAATCTTTCATGACCTCCAGGAACATCTCGTATTTGTCTTTCTGGTCCAGAAACTTGTCTTTCACTTCCTTGAGATAAGTTAAAGCATCGTTTGTAGTTAGCTTGTGTGAAGCAATATCAGTACCAGCACCGCCGCCTCCTCCACTTGCCCCATTCGCACCTCCAGCACCTGCACCACCTCCTCCTCCACCACCACCACCACCACCACCACCACCACTACTTAATGGAATGTGCGAGTGCGACTGCCCAAAACTTCGCAGCCAGAAGAATTTGAATAGAAAAATTATTACCAGAACAATAACACAAAAGACTAAACCAGCAGCTATTAAAGTTTTTCACAACCTAAACCTCATAAAATTTAAACCATTTTTAATATTCCCACAATTCTGAAAGGAAGCATGTCATTGAGTAAGATTAAACCTACTAACAAACCTATAATAAGCAGTTGAAGGAAGATGTAAACATATTATATTTAACCTACACGAATTACCTGAGTGCATATCCAATAGAGGAATAAAAAGACACGAAAAAACAATACGGCCATAAAGATACCGAAGATACCTAACATATCAGCGTGATCCAAACGTTTCACCAAGTGAAAATATAAACAACGAAATAAGCAAAAAATGAACAGAGATTCGAAAATCTATCAGCAACAATAGAGAAGAGAAGTAACTGAATAACAGAACTTACGATTCTCCACGAGGTGAGGAAAAAGGTCGTTTAATTTGAGAACCTTGATAAACATCATCCTTTGTCCTCTTCATACCTACAAAAACTACACAAGCAAAAGAAACAATCCAATCAATGAACGACTAATCCTTAAAACAAAAAAGAAGAACAAAATCAATGATGAGAAACTATAAAAGGAATTCACTTCTCCTTCTTCCTGTTCTCTTACGGAGAGTGAACCAGATCTCAAGGAGGGAAAATGATGAACAGTGACTATGCCGAGATTGATCGCATAATCAACAAGATTATAAGAAAAGGAAGTATCAAAGTTTGTTATATGAAGAGGATACAAATATGATATTACGCTTGAGAAAACAAAGGAATTGGTGAAAGGGAATTGAATGATGCAAAGAGAAAGAGATTTCATGTAAGGTGAGCAGAAGAGAAACGTCAAAACCAAATACAAATGGAAATAAGTTTCTAAACACTGGATTCCTTATGAAAACAGGTGGCTTGTGCTCGAGGGGTTTTTGCATCTAAATTTAGCCCTCGTTTGGTTGATAGTCTTTTACAAACTTAAAATTTCTTTTTTGGTTACATGACTTATTTTGTAGTTTTGTTTTTTCTTAAGTTTTCAATTTTCCGTTAAATTAAATTAAAGTACTAGAAAATCATATAATATTAAATATCAATACAAATGTAATTAAAAAATATTATATCTTCTCATATCATATTGTATAACTTCGTACTTTAATGAACTTGAACTATCATCTAAATTAAGATTTAGTATTGTCTCGTGATATATGATGTTGTAGTTGTTACATTTCGAATTTGAAATTATTAAAAACATTTCGTTGCTACGAATTAAGAATGTTTGTTTGAATTTTAAAAGAAAAATAAAAACATGTATTTAATGTGTTCTCGAATACACTATGGTTTCAGCATCAAACTACATGTTCATAACAAACGGTTGGGATTGTTTAACAGAGGATGAGTTTTTTAAAGTGAAAAATAAAATTATCAATACATATTATTGTCATGTGTGCAGTCAATGCCCATTCAGAATGTTATAAAATTGAATTCCACGGTCACACAAAATATGTTTTTTTACATTATGAAAGAATCAATTGCTTTATATAATTTCTCTGCAGTTGTATAAAAATACTACTTGTTTGATACGGATAAGGAAGAAGAGAGCAAGTTGAAAAATGAAGACAACCAATGAATTAAACAGATCCCAGATTTAGTAATGGAGTCTGGTTGCACATGCGGCGGGCCTCTCTTTCTACATAATCCAGCCCATTTTACTCGTACCTGAAATTTGAAATATTTCTTGTGATCTCACTGTAGAATCGTTGAATATAAATGGTTTGGTGGTTGGAGAATAGTGTGGACTTCTTTGATATTATGATTTACTTTTTTTAGTGTTAAGTAATTTTAAATTTGATATAGGTTTCAATTCTACTTAAATTACTACAATAGTAAGGAAAACATTATTTTTCTTAATATTCTTATAACGAATTGCTCGATCATGAGAATTTTATGTCATTAAATGTGTTCAATGACAAATTTTGATTTATATCAAAACTTTTAATCATAAAACTTTTTCTCTGCAAAGCTTATTAATTAATCAAGAACAACCACCGTTTAAATGGGAAAATTTTGTAACTTATAAATTCTTATGCAAAAAAAACATGTAAAAATAGTACAAATCAGAACTTTAACAATGTAAACGAAATCATACATCATCGAAGTGAAATAATACAATAATGATAGTGTGCACTACCTCCAAGTTTACGAAGTAAATGAGCTTTCGGACAAGTATAGGCAAGTGCAAATGTAAAATGTAAAAGGCATTTTATTCATATACAAATATGTAATGTTATTTTTTAGTTGTAAATTGGATTTTGATGAAGGATTTTATTCTATTACCATTTATTTTTTCAAAAGGTTAAAGTTCCGCAAACCCAAACAAAGGTACAATGAATCAAAAATTTATTTTTGTGATTATTAACATGTATATTATAATATATAAAACTTTGACATTTTTTCTAATGAGTTGTGGTATTTATCAACTTGCATATGGCACAATTTTTCATACACTTGAAATTAATTGAGGAGAATAATTCAAAATTATAATTATTGCACGACTATATAAAAAAGTATGATTCAAATCAAAACCCTAAAATTTTTGTTTTTTTATTTTAAATATGTCATATGCTAATTTATATATATTATGATATACGTAATTTTTCTATAATTAATTTGTTTTTTAATTTACCTATTACTATATACTTTCTCATTCTTAAATAAGTGATGTGATTGATGCAAAAAATTGTAATGACCAAGCAACAGTTACTTGTGCAAGACATGAGAAGCTATGCCATACGCTAGTGTATCATTTAGTACCTGACAACATGCTATCTACGTACGTCAACAAAATTGTCAACTTATATTTAGTATTAGCAATATATGTACCGTAAAATTTCATTAATATAAGATTTGAAACAAAGTAAGGCACGTGAAGGTAAAAAGAATTCGCAAGCTGAAACTTGCCGGAAAATTGAATGTTTCTAAGGATAATTTTTAAGTTTGAACATGAAGGTAAGAAACTCAAATAGAGAAAAAACTCAAGTTGAATATTATTGATTGATGAAAAGATTGAAAGTTATCGCAAATGATAAAATGAAGCTCTATTTATACGTTTCTCTCTAAGAAAATAAAATAAAAAAATTATTTTATGTGGGGAGCAAACATATTCTAATTAAGGCTCTATTTGTTTGTAGGAAAATATTATGTAAGGGAAAATTTTGTGCAAGGAAAAATTATAGTGCAGGAAAATAAAATTTATTTCTATGTTTGGCTACATCACTGTAAAATATTTTCCGATGTTTGTTTACTTATCTGAAAAATATTTTCCAATCTCAAATTTAAATATACAATGTCATATTTTTATTTATATATCTATATATATTGTAAAATATGTGAAATATATAATATGTGGTAGTGATGGTGGAGTAGTGAAAATTGTGGTAGTAGTATTGATAGCGAAATGATGGTGGTTGAGGTGGGGTGGAGGAAGTTGTGATAATCGAATAAATTAAGGGTAGATGTAGTAATAATGTGGTGGTGGTGATGGCGTTGACGAAATGGAGGAAGTGTGATGAAGGAAGTGGTGGTGGTGGCAGGGTGGAGGAGATGGTAGCGAGAGCTGGGTGGAGGAGGCGGTGGTGGTTGTAGCAAGAGTAGGGTGGAGGAGGTGGTGGTGGTGGTAGCAAGAGTGGGGTGGGGGATGTGGTGGTGGAGGCATGGAGGAAGTGGTAAAAATAACGGTGGTGTAGGGGTGGAAGAGATAATAGTTGTGGTGTTGGTGGCAAGGTGGAGGAAGTGGTGGTGCTAGCGAGAGCGGGGTGAAGGAAATGGTGATGGTGGTAGCGGTAGCGAGAGTACGGTGACGGAAGTGACAGTGGTAGTAATGGTAGTGAGAGCGGGATTGAGGAGGTGGAGGAGTGGAGGAAGTGGTGGTAATAATGGTGGTGGCGTGGTGGTGGTAGCAAGAACGGGATAGAGGTGGTGGTGGTGGTGGAGTGGAGGAGGTATGGTGGTAGAAAGAGTGTAGTGATGGTAGTGATGAAAGTGATTGTGGAAATAGTAGAGGGTGTCAAGTGATAGAGTTTTCCCATCTTTTTTTTATGAGAAAACATTTTTTTTATTTACACTACATTTTCACTTTGACTTATTTTTTCATGGTAAATAGACATTGAAAAATCCAGAAAATATTTTCCTGTAAACAAACGGGACCTAAGTTTGGATGAGGAGCAAGAATTAACAAATTAGATTAAATATTTAAAATTGAAAACAAGTATTATTTTGTAGAAAAAATTATTATAATTTTATCGTACAAAATAATTATAATTATATTTCAATTTATTATATCATTGAGCTTGTCGTATTTGAACCGGATATACTTGGATATCCCCATCATCCGTAGAATAAATACATTATTAAATACTTAACATTTTTACACAATTGCAGCAAAATGGTTATAGTTGTTTTGCCGAGATAGTAAGGGATTAAAAAAGAGTTATCCTACTCCTAAGGTACATCTTAGTGATTAGTACTAAATGCGGTTCGTTGGAGGTTAACCAATGAGAAATAAGCTCCTGTAAGACCCATTGCCAACAAAGCAGAGTGGGTCCCTTTCTCTACCACCAATCCTTTATCCAAAACGGCAATCGAATCGCATTTTTGTATTGTGCTTAACCTGTGTGCCACCACTACACTAGTCCTCCCCACCATCACACGCTCAAGAGCGTCCTGCACCACTTTCTCGGACTGGCTATCAAGCGCGCTAGTCGCTTCATCGAGCAATAACACTGCAGGGTTTCTTAGTATAGCGCGTGCTATTGCAATACGTTGTTTTTGACCACCTGATAGTTGTACTCCTTTGTCCCCGCACCACGTGTCATATCCATTTTGCAAACCTGCGATGAAATCATGAGCGTTCGCTGCTTTGGTTGCTTCTATGATCTCCGATTCTCCAACTAATGTACCGTATGTGATGTTGTCTCTAATTGTACCACCAAATAATGTTGGTTCTTGGCTTACTAGAGCAATGTGTCTCCTTAATGACCTTAAATGATATAATTTTATATCTCGATTATCGATTTTCACTGATCCTCTGATTGGATTGTAAAATCTCTCAATCAATCCAATTATTGTTGATTTACCGGATCCACTTTGTCCCACTAATGCCGTTGACTTCCCCGCTTCAATATTGATTGAGAAGCCTTTGAAGATCATCACATTTGGCCTAGCTGGATATGCAAAGTCCACATCAGTTAGTTCAACATGACCCATTATTTTTTCAGGCTCATAACCCTCGGGGTCTTCGGGGTCGATTTTGGTGTACCGATCCAAGATTGCAAAGACTGACCCAACCGCATCAGAACCTTTGGTTAGGTCAGTTGTCATGCTTCCTGCATCGGCAATGACACGCCCGGTACTGACCAAGATCATGAACGTCTCAAACATAGCTCTTGAGGTAATATACCCTTGGGAAATGAGCTTTCCGCCGTACCAAAAGTCGAGTGCCCATGTACAAGACATAAGGCTTTGAGAAGTACCAAGCCCAATTCCAGCATAAAGGGATTGCTTAATGCTTTCTCTTTGTGGGCCTTCTTGGGCTTTCTCGAGCATCTTCAAGATCCGATCTTGTGACGAGAAGGCGGTGATGGTTCTAAGGTTCGAGACGGCCTCCGCAGCTAATTTACTGCTATCGTCTTGGGCCTTAATAGCTTGGTGTGACATGTTTTTGAGCAGGACTCTCCTTGCATAAAAGCAAACAATAATAAGAGGCTGGACTGCTATCATAACGATAGCAAGCCTCCAAGCAATTACAAGACCCATTGTGCAGGCTATGGCTACAGCTGACACTGTTTGTACTAGAAGAGCGATTCTGTCCCCCACTAGAGATCTCACCTGCCCGCAACAACAGTACACAAAATAAGACCTCATTTCATAAATGGATATTAAACAAAGCACTTATAGTTTGCTGTTAATGGAAAAGACCAAGGAAATTCCACATGTAATTATTAGATGCCATTTCTTCCTACTCTATAATAAAAAAAATAGTAAGTTGATTAATGATGACATAGACGCATATAGTGTGCAATTGTTCCTTTAAATTGAAAGTTGAAATCATGGTTTTGAAAATCAGATCGACTGGTCGAACTGGGTTCGGTCAATTTTCACCCGATTCCTACTCTGATAAAACAGACGTTGACCGGTTAAGCCTATTTGTTAAAATTCGGTTGGATCGAAAATCGGTTATTTCAACTGACCGGTTCACTTATTCTTGTCAAATGTGTTTTATTTTTTGAAAAAAAGAATTGAACCCAAGATCTCTGACTTGTAATCCATTGTCTATCACTCAATTAACATTTATTCGATTTTATTTTCTATTTTATTTCTTTTATCATATCCATCTAAAACTTTTACTTAGTTTTAAATTATGTATTTACTTTATTTAGTTAGTGTATTGCGTAAATAAATTTATCATATTTTATTTAAATAATATTTTTTCAATTAAAATTGAACTGAGATATTTAATGTAAAATTAACAAAATCAAAGTAATATTTATTTGTATATAAAAGATATTGAATTTACATTATTTTTATATTAAATATATGTATTAAGAATCTTCATTTACAATGTATTCCATAAATCTAAGATCAAATATAATATAAAATGATTTTTTTACTAATTTTTTAATATAGTTTATAATATATGGTCATATCCGAATTAAATTTGATTGAGTACAAAAAAAATTTAACCTTCATTTTTCATGAAATTGTATTGATTATTATGTTGTATTTTTTATTTGAAGAATAAATTTTGTATATGAAGTATTAACATTAAAAATGTTATTAATTATTGAAATAATGTAACTTTTATTATTTGTTTGATATCAAATTATAATAAAATTTAATATTTGATAAATTTTTAGAAAATCCGGTTTGATCATCTATTTAATCCGATTTTACCTTAAATTCATGACCTACTCTTTTCACCAGTTCGATAACTGATCCAAATTTGAAAACAATGGTTGAAACTAAGAAGTACGATGTCGCTTTCAAAAACTCGATTATAAGGTCCAAATCAGCACCACCACTTGCATATATACAATTTTCTACTGTGCCTAGCCTGTGAGGCTATAACTATGGACCAAAGATGGTTGGCTAAGAAACTATACATGCCTAGCTGAGAATTTCCTTTTACAAACGGCTCGATTCTCTTATATGAAGAAAATGATCTTTCACTATCATGCGTATAACTTACAAATGCCACATTTAAAAAGTATATATATTATTCATTTTAGGTGAGTACGTTGAATAACATCAATTCATGTGTTAAAAAGATGTTATATTCTTTTTTTTTTAAATGATGTAACTTTTTTATCAATTTTGTTGAAGGTGTTGGTCACTAAGTTATTGCTTAGTGTTTGGTTGACACTAAATTCTAATAGAACTAATTATTATTATTTTACAAAAAAAATTGTGTAAATGCATCTATACGAATCAAATCACAAAAGAATCTACTTAAAACTTTTGGAATAGGATCAAGTAGAGACATATACTATCATTTAAACACAAAATTAGATAAAAGCACTCTAGAAACCAATTTATGGATCTCTCTTCTAGTTTTAGAAAAGGAAAGTATTCTCTGTTGGATTATAAACTTGATCAACTCAAACCAAATTTGAGGTTATTAATTACAACCAATTTGGAGGTCATTAAATTCAACCAAATAAGTTAGCTATTAATTTTTTAAGTTGGGAATTGTGATTAGTAAATGTGTTAGTTGGGAGTGGTATCATTCACCTATAAATAGGTGAGTTGTTTAGGTGTTTATAATCAAGTAGAAGTAAGAATTTTTTAAGAGAGAAAAGAAGATAAAAAATGAGTGAGTTGTAGTGTTGTATTTGAGTGAGTGTACTTATAATATTTTCTTTGAGTTTAATCAAAATTGTTCTTTTGAGTATTATATTTCCAACAAAGTGGTATTAGAGCCACATTCAAAGCTTGATTTTCACTTTCGAAAAAAAAATTCAATTCCGGGTGCAAAAAAAACACCAAATTCAAAGAAATCTGTAGTTTACAAGGGAAAATAATTTCATTGCTGTTTCCTTGTTGAATCCATAAAAAATCTGCAGGTTGCAAGGGTAAGCAACCTCTTGCAGAACTCTGTCAGAAGGCTCTTGCAAAGTATATAGTGTTGCAAAAGACTCTATAAACAGTCGGAACAACAAGTGTACTCCTGGAGAAGCTATTTGAGTAATATGACGAATGGAGTGGCATCGTTCCAAGTTCCAACACTCAACAACAACAACAACTATGATAATTGGAGTATCAAAATGAAGGCTCTTCTCGGTGCGCATGATGTTTGGGATATCGTAGAGAAAGGCTTCAATGAGCCAGAAAATGAAGCCACTCTTACACCCGATCAAGCAACAAGTTTGAAGGATTCTCGAAAGAGATACAAGAAAGCTCTCTTCCTAATCTATCAAGCCCTAGATGATGACGGTTTTGAGAAGATCTCAAATGCAACATCCGCCAAGCAAGCTTGGGAGAAGTTGCAAATGTCATACAAAGGAGTGGAAAAAGTGAAAAAGGTGCGTCTCCAAACTCTAAGAGGTGAGTTTGAATCCTTACACATGAAAGCGTCCGAGTCTATTTCAGATTATTTTTCAAGAGTAGCAGCCATCT
>CATIWQ010005968.1:0-32752 GCA_949673415.1 Euphorbia schlechtendalii
TCATTTGTAAATAAGGTAATTATAACTATTATTCTGATTGTGTGGCCATAGATAATTATGTTTAGTTTATTCAATGCTTTTAACATATTAGAAAGTTGGTTTTGATTAGATAGTGTCGAATTTGAAAACTATCCAGGTTAAGATTATAAATATTGATTTATGGATAAATATCTGCTCAGGCCTCTCATCTTCTGTGTAGGTGTAATAAATAAATGTGATTCTATGAGTTTTGTGTATGTATAATTAATAAATGGCATTAGAGGGCCTCCCTTCAATCTAATTATATAGGAATTACATATCAATAATGAAATAGCAATTTTACCCTATTACATAGTATTTTGGACGGTTCTTTCAACAGAACCGTCCATATTGCTTTTTACAAACCCTGAAATAATAGCATTCCGGACGGTTCTTTCAACAGAACCGTCCATATTGGTTTTTACGGACGGTTCTTTTAATAGAACTGTCCCTATTACACAGTATTTAGGACGGTTAATAGCATTCTGGATGGTTCTTTCAACAGAACCGTCCGTATTGCTTTTTACAGACCCTTTACAAAACTGAAATAATAGCATTCCAGATGGTTCTCTACTAAGAACCGTCCGTATTGCTCCTTATTCCGGATGATTATAAACCGTCCGCACTTGTACTTGACTAATAGCGTTGCGGCTTGTGCAGACGGTTCAAAACCGTCCGGAATAGTCCAAAAGAACCGTCCCAAAAAGCCCATTCTGCACTAGTGAACTATAATGTGTGCAACATTTTGTGGTATAAAAAGTTGCACACAAAAACGGCTATAAAGCATTTAAACTACTAATTGTTGTACACAATCCCTCTTCTCATGCTTGTTTGAGTTCCAAAAATTCAAACATGGTATCAACCACTTGTGCCGCTTTTATATCACATAAAAACTTTGTATGAAGCGCGTATACTACTTAAACAACCAACTAATGCACAGTAAAAGAACTCTTCAAATCAATAAGAAAATTTTAATTAGTTTTATTCAACTCCAAAACATTCATACAAGTTACACAAAAGACCACAATTCATAGGCTTTGCTATATCCAATTTTTTAAAAGAACAAAGATTTGAAGAGATATTCATTATATATTTCGTTCGAAAAATATGAATAAGTTGCCTAAATTTGTGATCTTCTCCATCGTGAAATTTTTTATGCAGAAAGATGCCAAGGAAATTAAACGAAGAGAATTGAAAATAAGTCAGATTTTTTTATATATATCTTTGAAAATGCACCGCGTAAATTCTTTCTACTTAATTTCTATAGAGTTTATAGTTGCAATATGGAGGATTCCACCGTCGTTATTAAAATGAATTCTAAATGATTTTGGATAGAAAAAGAAGCAAATCTATTTTCTAACTATGACAGAAATAAATGCATATCGTTGTTTGAAATCACAAAAAGTGATAATGAAAACTTGAAATAAGAGTTTTTTACTGTTGGACCCAGTAGGGTGTAAAATAGGTTAGGGGGTGAATGATTCTTTTTCGAGTTCAAATTTAGTTTCAGAAGACAACTGTGTGTAGCTTCTAAAATAACTTCTGAGTAAAAGCATTTTACTCAGAATTCCCTTTTTAAGGTTTTTGCTGATTCAAATAGGAGATGAGATTAACAAAATAATGCAAATTATAGAAATTGCAAACAACAATTTTATCCTGGTTCAGCCTCTGCCTAATCCAGTCCTTGGAAACTTCAGTCCAAGATTTAATCTACTAAGAACTCTTCTTTTAGTGAAGAGAAAACCTTTTACAATGCCTTGGCTGAAGTACCCTCCAACAGCCTTTGCTAAGTGAGCTATACCAATACAGAAGTTCCCTCCAACCGTATCTGAGGCTCAGAGCTTCTTATCTTCTTGAGTACCTTCCTCACAAGATTTCTAAACTCCATCACACTAACTTACACTTAACTAGTGTATTACACAACTTGTTTAGAGAGAAAAATGATGAGCTTCTGAATTTTGTTTTAGTTAGCTCGATTACAAACAAATAAGAATGGAGTGTTTGTAATTTTTGATTTGCTAAGAAGATCGCAGTGAGAAATTGAGAATTAATTTCTTTCTTGAGCTTTTAGTTGTTTCGGCAACCTTCTTCAATGGCGAAATCATCATTTTATAGAGGGAGAGAATGTTTCCGTTGGTCTTGGACTGATGCACAAATTCTTCCCGTTACCTCACATTCTTGTTTCCGTTAAGATTCCGTTTGAGAGCCTCGCACAAGTTTGATCTGTGCTACACCTGCTAGGAACCAAATGGGACCCACTTCTGTACGATTGATAGAGTTTTAGCTGAGCAGAATGTTTTTGTTCTTGATTTCATAACAGCTTTTATCCTTATTCAGACTGAATGCAAAAGTGCATGATAGTAATTAATGCGAGATCAACTTTCTTGATTTCTAGAGCCAAAAGACTAAGACGTCCTTTACTAGTCTTTAGAGGGGCTTCCTCGCAACTCAGAGTCTTCGATTGTCTTCAGAGGTTGCAAGCTTCTGAGATTCTTTGGTTCTTCTATTCTCTGGAGCACATTGGAACTTTTGAGTCATCGTGTGCTTCTGAACTCAGAACCTTCAAAACTTTAAACTCACTGCTCAGAATCCAACAATCTCCCTCATTTTATTAGTTCTAAGTGAACTTAAGCACAAGATGAATTTTCTCCCTCATAATCTTTGGTTAAGTTCTGAGATGAATATCTTCTTTTAAAGTTTGTCTTTTACTTATGATTATTTAAAAGAAGATAGTACAATGCAAAGTTATACTCAGAACAGAAATAAAATCTTTTTATTGATTTGAGTGAAATACAAGATTTTACAAGAGAGGCTTATTACAATAGAGGTTTTTCTTTAAGCGTTATGAATTCTTTTTACTTCTCCTTAGGATTATCTATCTCCATGGCGCTTGAAGTTGAACCAGAAATCATCCACCTTTCCCAGACTTCCTTGAAGCTGTGCTTATCCTTCTCCCTCCACTCAGTGCCAACAAGCTGAGTGACTATCTTCTGCTCATCAAGTGCAAACCTTTGAATGACTTCTTGAATGACCTTTGCATTAGCTTGAAGAGGAGGAATAATATGCTAAATCAGCCTTGCTCGGGACAGAAGTAAAAATGCTCTTAAGGATGATTTGTAGGGCTTTCTGATTTCAAATCCACTGAGTGTTATGCTCATTTGCTAGATGCTGAAGAAAGGGAACAACCTCACTATCATGTGAGCAGAAGGAATGGAGAGATAGGCCACTGATTTGAGCTCCTAAGGCATCAATACTCTTTTGAAGATCCTCTGATGAGCTAGATCACCTTGCAATCACTGTGTCTTTGGCTTCATTAATTGCCTTAGTTAGGCCAGCAGCTGTAGAAGTTATTATGTCTTCAATATCATCAAAGGCCTCATTCTTCTGAATGAAGGTGATGTCAGTCACTTTAGTAGTAGCGAAGTCAATTACCTTGTAACATCCCATTTCATAACATCATATTTGCATTTAGATACATATGTCATGAAATTTATTATATGGTATAGTTATATATCATATATTGTTTTAGACAATAGTTTAAAATAAATAAAATACGAAATTGAATATTTAAATAGATAGTTTCAGGATGATATTTAGAGGAAAATAATTATAGTTGGTTAAAATATTTTAGTATCATTTGAGATTGTTATTTATTAGAATTAGTATGGAATAAGTATGAGTATAGTATAGTATAGTTATAAGTATTGGTATTTATACTTAATAATAAAGGAGGGTAAAATGGTCTTTTGACTACTTAGATATTATTAAGACCTGATAAGATGAGATCAAATATAATCTTTCAAAAAAAAGAGAAAGAAACACAGCACTTAGGAAGAAGAAGAAGAGGAAGAAGAGAAAGTAGGAATAGGGTATGTTTTCAGTTTTGTAAGGTGATTTTCGTAGGGTTAGAGACAGAAATAAGAGTTATGATACAAAGAAGAGTTGTAGCTCTATATGTTAGGATTCTTGGTGTAAAATTTGTTGATTTTCCAATAAGTTAATTTTGTTCTATAATTGATTGAATTCAAACTGCGCATAGCAGAATAGTCACAGAAGAAGATTGGGATTCAAACAGATGGTGCGGTTTTTATACTAAGTGTAAAATTCTGAACATTTGATATGTTGTACCCTAACCTGTTTAGTGTATTTGAAAAAAAGAATTAGTTCAATCTAAGCTTTGTACAAAAATTTATGGTTGTTTTACTAAGAGTTGCTCAGGTGAAAGGGGACAGATGCAGGGTGTGAAAGATTGATTCACCGAAACTAGTATATTAATTGAATTATTTTGAGATTTTAGTATGTTATATCTATGTGTCTTAGAAAGAGAATGGATTTAGTTTTAGGTCATTTGGTTTAGTATTTTGAAAGTTATGACTTTATAAGTAGGTTAAGGTCATTAGAAGATCAATTCTGATTTTGCAGGGAAAAACTGATTTAGTGTGTGAAAGTAAAAGTTCACTATTAATCGTACATATGTTGGAAGATTCTGAAATTTTTATATATCATGTAATTATGAGTTAAGAGTTAAATGAAACTGAAATTGGAGTATTTGGATTAGTATTTCGAGAGATATGGATTTTAGAAGTTAGTAAGGTCATGAGAGTATAAAGTTCTAATTGTAGGATAATTATTACGAAAAAAAGAAACTATCCATGGTATAAGAATATGATATAAGTTTGTATTTGTTTATAGGAGCTTAGAATATTGAAAGTGTACCAGAGGAAGGTTCAAGTCGCTTCCAAGGAAATTAGCTTGGTTAATTTGTGAGTATAAATATGAAATGAACTTGACATTGAATTTGCAAGTAAAATGTGTTGATGGTGTTAAAGTGTGATTTTGAAATTGATATGAATTGATTATATGTGGTAATTGAATATACTTTGTATGAATTTATGATATGTGATATTCGAATATGTGTGATATGATAATATATTTATTGTGAATTGTGAATTTGTATGTATGCATATGTATTGGTGAATTATTTCGATGAAATGGAATGAGTTCCATACTTGATGAAATTGATATATGATTCTATATGATATATGTATTTGCACAATGATCGAAAGAAATGAGAAAGGAAAAGTTGTGACATACCTTCCAAAATATTGCAATACATGTTCTGTTTTACATGAACTGAAAGGTCATGTTCTGTTTTACATGAACCGAAAGGTCATGTTCTATTTCACATGAATCGAAAGGTCATATTCTATTATATGGACTAAAAGATCACTGAATTATTTATAAGGCTGGACATCGAATCAATTGTTATCTGTTATATGTTACATGTATCTCGGGGCAATATTTTAGCTTGTAATGTCACAATAAATAATAAATGACTCATGCATTAATATACAAGTCTGAATATCCATTGAATGTGTAAATATGTAACTGTATGAATTTGTGAAATTGTCAGTTCATTGAGTGTTTATATTCACTGAGCTTGTGATTGATTAAAATTGCTATATATTTTTCAGTGTTTTGAAGTTGCAGATATAGTTTGTATTAGAAGCTCACTACCTGTAGACATCATGGATGAAAGGTCAGTTGGTTGTGTTCCATTTCAAACTCTCTCTCCTTGCAAGTATAAACATATAGAATAAATATATGTTTGTTGTTATATAGACGAATGATCACAAGTAATAGTATGATAAATATATGTATGATGACTTTTGTTATTATAAGTTAAAAAAAATTATTACTAAGATTAGTATTCTATTCTTACAGTATAAGGTAAGGGTTGTTTCAGTTGGTATTAGAGTGGGGATATGATCATAGGGTCATCATATGCATACATATAGAAAGTTAGCACATTTTAATATTTAACATTTTATCACCTCTTTATAGGGTTGATGAATATGTTGACCCGAGAAGAGAGGAACCAGCCAGAACGCAACCTATAGGATCACTTGTGCATTCACGTGCATCAAATGTACGTCATGAGGTTTCTGTGGTACCAGAACCTCCACCATATGCTCAAAGGGAACGTAGGTTTGATAAATTGAAGAAAAATGGCGTAGAAGAGTTTAGTGGAACTACAGATCCAACTATAGCAGAAAGATGGTTAAAAAGGTTGGAATGAATTTTTAACATGATGCATTGTACTCCAGAAGAGAAATTTGATTATGCAGTGTTCTTGCTTCAAAATGATGCTTATGACTGGTGGGAGACGGTTTCAAGAAGTAAAGTTCAGCCTCTTATTTTGACCTGAGATGATTTTATTCAAGAATTCAGAGAAAACTACATACCATATGTATATATTGATGAGAAAAGAAGGTAATTTTTGAATTTGAAACAAGGCAGGATGTCATTGGCTGAATACGAGGTGAAATTTAATCGATTATCCAGCTATTTACCATTTTTAGTTGCTACTGAGAAAGATAAATGTAAGAAGTTCGAGGAGGGGCTCAGATATGAAATTCGAAATAAAATAGCTCAATCAGAAATTGATAGTTATTTGAAACTGAAAAATGCTACAATAAGAGCCGAAAGATTAGAAAAAGACAATGCTGACTACAAAGCTAGGAGAAGTCAGAGTAATTTTGGAGATGATCAAAGTAAAAAGTCTGCCAAACGTGAAACATATTCTTCTCTATCATAGTTTTCAGTTAGAGGAGGATATTCTGAGAATAGAAGAGGTAGAATGAATACTCAAACTTATTCGAGACAAAGTCAGGGATAAAGTTCTAGATCAAAACCTCAGTGTACATAGTGTGGGAAATACCATGAAGGAGAATGTAGGAGATTGACTAGAGTATGTTTCTTATGTGGTTCTTTTGATCATTTGATACATGACTATCCTAAGCGAGGAGTATCTGAAAGAACTCATTCAGATTCTACAATTTAGAATACCAGAGTCAGTGGAACTGGTGGGGTAGCAGGAAGAGGCAGGGGTAGAGAAGCAACTGCAAGTAATGTTGGAAGATCTAAGGCTCAAAGTTCTAGGCCTCCAACACAAGCTTGGGTGTTTGCTATGACTCATCAAGAAGAGATTGATGCACCGGAAGTTGTTACTGGTATGAATTCTATTTGCGATATAAATGTTTTTGCATTAATTGATTCTGGATCCACTCATTCATTCATATCATCAAGCTTGACATCATGATTGTATAGTGAACTTTTAGGATTTGATCTTAATGTGGGAACTCCACTGGGTGATTTGGTTTTTGTGAATCATGTGTATCGAAATTGTTTAATTCAAATCGATAAAGTAGTGTTAAGTGCAGATTTGATTATAATGAATATTAGAGAATTTGATGTGATTTTGGGTATGGATTGGTTGACAAAACATCATGCAATTGTTAATTATTTTACCAAAGAAGTTATTTTAGAATCACCAGGTCAGCCAAAAGTTGGTTTTTGAGGTGAACGCCAGATAGTGCCTGCTTATTTAATTTCCACAATTAGTGTTCTTTGTTTAATAAAAAATGGATGTGAGGCATATTTTGCTCAAGTTGTTGATACTAAGGCATCGGTTGTGTCACTTGAGGATATTCCTGTGGTTAAAGAATTTCCATATGTATTTTCGACAGATTTACCTGGATTGTCACTTGATAGGGAAGCAAAATTTACTATTGATTTAATTCCAGGGAATGCACCTATTTCTATTTCACCATATAGAATGGCTCTGGTGGAATTGAAAGAGTTAAAAACACAGTTGTAGGAATTACTTGATAAAGGATTTATCAGACCTAGTGTGTCACCTTGGGGTGCTTTGGTATTATTCGTTAAGAAGAAGGATGGTACGATGAGGTTTTGCATTGATTATAGGCAGTTGAATAGAGTCACAGTGAAAAACAAATATCCTTTACCTCGTATTGATGATTTATTTGATCAACTACAAGTAGCACAAATATTTTTAAAGATTGATTTAAGGTCAGGATATCATCAACTTAGAATTTCAGAGTAGAACATTCCAAAAACTACTTTCAGAACTCGATATGGGCATTATGAGTTTCTTGTGATGCCGTTTGGTTTGACGAATGCACCTGCAGCTTTCATGGCTTTGATGAATAAAGTATTTCAAAAATATCTTGACAAGTTTGCTATTGTTTTCATTGATGATATACTTGTGTATTCGAAAAGCAATGAGGATCATGAGCAAAACTTGAGAATTGTGCTTCAGATTTTGAGAGAAAAGCAGTTGTATGCAAATTTTAGCAAATGTGAATTTTGGCTAGATCATGTATTATTTTTGGGTCACGTTGTTTCAGGTCAAGGCATAGAGGTAGATCCTAAGAAGATTGAAGCAGTGGTTCAATAGGGAGCACCGAAAAATGTAGCAGAAATAAGAAGTTTTATGGGTTTAGCCGGATACTACAGACGATTTGTTGATGGGTTTGCTCTTATTGCTGCTCCAATGACAAAGTTATTATGATAGAATGTACCATTTCAGTGGATAAATGACTGTCAATAAAGTTTTGATGAATTGAAAAGACGATTGACTTCAGCTCTAATTTTGACAATTCCAGTTGGTACAGGAGGATTTGTTGTTTACAATGATGCTTCTCACCAAGGTCTGGGTTGTGTTTTAATGCAACATGGTAAGGTAATTGCATATGCATCAAGATAATTAAAATCATATGAATTATCTTATCCCGTTCATGATTTAGAACTTGCTACTGTTGTGTTCGCTTTGAAGATTTGGAGGCATTATTTATATGGAGAAACATTTCAAATTTTTACTGATCATAAAAGTCTAAAATATTTATTGACTCAAAAAGAATTGAATATGATGTAAAGAAGATGGCTAGAGTTATTAAAGGATTATGATTTCACGATTGAATATCATCCGGGAAAAGCAAATGTAGTCGCCGATGCTTTGAATAGAAAATTTACTAGTGTAATGGCTAATGTTTAGGTTTCTAAACTTCCATATTTGGTATAATTACGGGCTATGAATGTTGACTTAAAGCTAGGTGAAAATGGAGCTTTGCTAGCTAATTTCAAGGTGAGACCGATGTTACATGATTGAATCAAAGAAGCTCAATTCCTAGATCCACAATTAAAAGAAATTATGGAAAATGTTAAGCAAGGGAAAAGCATAGACTTTACATTAGAAAGTGGTACTTTAATGTTGGGGCAAAGAATTTGTGTTCCGGATGTTGATAATTTACATAAGGAGATCTTAGAAGAGGCCCTTACTGCTCCATATGCTATGCATCCGAGAATGACAAAGATGTATCATACTTTACGACCTCATTTTTGGTGGTCCAGAATGAAGAAAGACATTACCGAGTACATTTCAAAGTGTTTAACATGTCAACAAGTAAAGATTGAACATCAAGCTCCAGGTGAGAAATTGCAACCATTGCCTATACCGGTTTGGAAATGGGAAATGGTTATTATGGATTTTGTGTGTGGATTTTCGAAAACCCCAAGAAAGAATGATGCTATCTGTGTTATCATTGACAGATTGACAAAGTCAGCTCACTTCTTGCCTATTTAGTGGGGTTGTTCATTGGAAAACTTAGTAAAGAGATACGTGGATGAAATTGTTAGATTACATGGTGTACTAGTATCTATTGTGTCAGATAGAGATCTTAGATTTACATCTCGATTTTGGAAAAGTCTTTAGCAAGCATTGGCTACAAAATTGAATTTCAGCACTGCTTTTCATCCTCAAATAGATGGTCAATCAGAGAGAACAATTCAGACTTTGGAAGAAATTCTTCGAGCATATGCTATGGAATTCAAAGGTGCGTGAGATGAATATGTTGCTTTGATGGAATTTGCTTACAATAATCATTATCATAGTGGTATTGGTATGGCATCGTATGAGGCGTTGTATGGAAGGAAATGTAGAAGTCCTTTATATTGGGATGAAGAAGGAACACTAATATTGGAAGGTCTAGAAATAATGTAAGATACAGTTGAGAAAGTGAAGATAGTAAGAAGCAGACTTAAGGTAGCACAGATAGACAGAAAAGTTATGGTGAACAACATAGATGAGAAATGAAAAATCAAGTGGGGGATAAAGTTTTTCTTCAAGTTTCACCTTGGAAAGGCATGTTAAGATTCAAAAAGAAGGGAAAGTTAAGTCCATGGTATATTGGGCCATATGAAATTCTTGAAAAGGTTGGTTCACTTGCTTACAGATTGGCACTACCATTAGAGTTAGCACAAATTCACAATGTTTTTCATGTGAGCATGTTGAGGAAGTATAGGTCAAATCCTACACATGTACTGAAGGACACAAAAATAGAAATTGCAGATGATTTGAGTTATATAGAGGAACCAGTGGCAATTATTGGGTATAAGACTAAACAATTACGAAACAAAGAAATACCATTGGTTGAAGTACTTTGGAAAAGTCATTCAGTTGAGGAAGCTATTTGGGAAACAGAGGAAAGATTGAGAAAGGATTATCCTTTTCTATTTCATAATACAGGTAATTAATTTCAAGGTTGAAATTTTTTTAAAGAGGGGGAGAATTGTAACATCCCACTTCATAACATCATATTTGCATTTAGATACATATGTTATATGTCATGAAATTTATTATATGATATAATTATATATCATATATTGTTTTAGACATTAGTTTAAAATATATAAAATATGAAATTGAATGTTTAAATAGATAGTTTTAGGATGATATTTAGAGGAAAATAATTATAGTTGATTAAAATATTTTAGTATCATTTGGGATTGTTATTTATTAGAATTAGTATGGAATAAGTATGAGTATAGTTAGTATAGTTATAAGTGTTGGTATTTACACTTAATAATAAAGGAGGGTAAAATTGTCTTTTGGCTACTTAGATATTATTAAGACCTGATAAGATGAGATCAAATCTGATCTTTCAAAAAAAAAAGAGAATGAAACGCAACCCTTAGAGAAGAGAAGAGAGGAAGAAGAAGAAAAGGAAGAAGAGAAAGTAGGAATCAGGTATGTTTTTTGTTTTATAAGATGATTTTCGTAGGGTTAGAGATAGAATTTAGAGTTATGATACAAAGAATATTTGTATCTCTATATGTTAGGGTTCTTAATGTAAAATTTGGGGATTTTTCAATTAGTAGATTTTGTTCTATAATTGATTGAATTCAAACTGTCTAGAGCAGAATAGTCACAGAAGAAGTTTGGGATTTAAAACTGATGGTGCGATTTTTATACTAACTGTAAAATTTTGAAAATTTGATATGTTGTACCATAACCTTTCTAGTGTATTTGATAAAAAGAATTAGTTCAATCTAAGCTTTTTACGAAAATTCCTGGTTGTTTTACTAAGAGTTGCTCAGGTGAAAGGGGATAGATGCAGGGTGTGAAAGATTGATTCACCGAAACTAGTATATTGATTGGATGATTCTAAGATTTTATTATGTTATACCTATATGTCTTTGAAAGAGAATGGATTTAGTTTCAGGTCATTTGGTTTAGTATTTTGAAAGTTATGACTTTATAAGTAGGTTAAGGTCATTAGAAGATCAATTCTGATTTTGCAAGGAAAAACTGATTTAGTGTGTGAAAGTAAAAGTTCACTATAAATCGTATATATGTTGGAAGATTCTGTAATTTTTATATGTCATGTAATTATGAGTTAAGAGTTAAATGAAATTGAAATTGGAGTATTTGGATAAGTATTTCAAGAGATATGGATTTTAGAAGTTAGTAAGGTCATGAGAGTATAAAGTTCTAATTGTAGGATAATTATTAAGAAAAAAAGAAACTATCCATGGTATAAGAATATGATATAAGTTTGTATTTGTTTATAGGAGATTAGAATATTGAAACTACACTGGAGGAAGGTTCAAGTCGCTTCCGAGGGAATTAGCTTGGTTAATTTGTGAGTATAAATATGAAATGAACTTGACATTAAATTTGCAAGTGAAATGTGTCGATGGTGTTAACTTGTGATTTTGAAATAGATATGAATTGATGATATGTGGTAGTTGAATATAATTTGTATGAATTTATGATACGTGATATTCGAATATGTGTGATATGATAATTGATTTATTGTGAATTGTGAATTTGTATGTGTGTATATGTATTGGTGAATTATTTCGATGAAATGGAATGCGTTCCATACTTGATGAAATTGATATATGATTCTATATGATATATGTATTTGCACAATGACCAAAGGAAATGAAAAAGGAAAAGTTGTGACATACCTTCCAAAACATTGCAATACATTTTCTATTTTACATGAAACAAAAGGTCATGTTCTGTTTTACATGAACCGAAAGGTCATGTTCTGTTTCAAATGAATCGAAAGGTCATGTTCTGTTATATGGACTGAAAGATCACCAAATTATTTATAAGGATGGACAGCGAATCAATTGTTATCTGTTATATGTTACATGTATCCCGGGGTAATAGTTTGGCTGGTAATGTCACAAAAAATAATAAACGACTCATGCATTAATAAACATGTCTGAATATCCATTGAATATGTAAATATGTAACTCTATGAATTTGTGAAATTGTCAGTTAATTGAGTGTTTATATTCACTGAGCTTGAGACTCATTAAAATTTCTATATATTTTTCAGTGTTTTGAAGCTATAGATAAAGTTTGTACTAGAAACTCACTACTTGTAGACATGATGGATGAAAGGTCGGCTAGCTGTGTTCCATTTCAAACTCTCTCTCCTCGCTAGTATAAGCATACAGAATTGATAAATGTTAGGATGTGAGATTTAGTATATATGTTTGTTGTTATATAGACGAATGATCATAAGTATTAGTATGATAAATATATGTATGATGACTTTTGTTATTATAAGTTAAAAAATTATTACTGAAATTAGTATTCTATTCTTACAGTATAAGGTAAGGGTTATTTCACGCCTTGATGACCTCAGACCTTAGCTCCCTCCTTGAATCCTCAATAGCCTTGAGAGTTTCTGCTTTAAAGTCAGTCATAAACTTCATCATCTCTTCAAGACCATTTTGAATCCTTCCTTGCTGCCACAAGCAGAGAACGTTCTACTTCCTTAGCTCCTTAATTTCCTCCTTCAGCCCCATGGAGTATTCAGTTCAGCACTTCTCAATGGTAGTCTCAATAGTGGAGATTACAACCGCTATTTGCCTCTGAGATAACTCCTTCATCCCATTAACCTCATTATGGATCATTTCAAGACCCTTTTCACCTATCTCCAGCTTCTTATTAAGGGCGGTCAACTCATTCCTTATGTCAACATAGTTAACAAGCCTTGTCTCCATGAGAGGTTGCGGATGCATAATTAGCTCAGATCAGATTTGACAAGGAAGAGGAATCTTTGACGCCATCTCCATGATGATTTGAGCTTGTTTTATTAGAAGAGCAACACTCTGAGCAAGTTGGTGGTTGAAGGGAACTGATTTGATATCCACCATAGAGTTGTTGAAGTGAAGGGCCATTGTGAGGAGATCATCAAGAGTTTTTTCCATATAATGGAAAGAGTCACTTCAGCAGATAGTTGTTTCCCCTCAACATGGTCTCCATTCATCCATCCTCTACTACTGAGGGACTCATCTCCATCAATCCTCTGCTCCGAAGGTCTGGGAATCAAAGTAAGTACTGATGAGGAATCCACTAGATTCCTTAGAACTTAGGGAGTATGAGGCTGCTGCTAGTAGAGAGTTGGTTGCTGCGGGTAGGGAGTTGGTTGCTACTGGTAGGGAGAAGGTTTGAATTTAGCTTTAATTTCTTCTGTTCCCTTCACAACCCTGACCTTATCACCCTCCTCATCACTTCCATCTTCCAGCAAAACTACCTCATCCTTCTTCTCTTTCACCTTCCTTCTTCATCACCTTTCCTTATATCCTCTAGCTTCAGCTGATGTTTGGTAAAGACTGATCGAGCCATGGTCACAAATTCTGCATTAGGATCTGATTCTGATGATTGTACTCCCCATTCAACCACTACAGTCCTCTACACTTCTTCCTTCTCCAGAGCTGATAGGAACAAATCTTCCTCTGGTAGATTCTCTTTCAACAGAGATTGCCCATCAGACTCTTCCTTCTCTTCAGCCTTGTCCTCCAGACCCTGAACCACCTCGTGAGCTATGGGTGCTGCAACCTCGAGAGGGTCTTTAGTATTTGGAGATGGAGATCCATTTGGGGTTGTTGGATCATATATTGGAGTCTCAAGAGAAGCCATGAAGAGATGGGATAGATCGAAGACAACCACCTGCTGATCTAGAGAACGAGATTGAGGCTTTGCTTTTGACTTCTTCTCCAACAGGAAATTGGTCGAATTGGTCACCTTGGGAGGAGCAGGACTTGGTGCTAATGGAAGAGCTCCAAGAGGCAAATCAAAGTCAATAAAGGTTCCTTCCAAGACATTCATGATCGCAAGATTTTGACTATACTCGTTCCAATAGGCTTATATTCAGTAACGGTGCCAAAAACCTTGCTCCCCACTTTTCTACTAATAAGATAAAAGTTCTAAATATGAAAAGGTGTTGTCAGTATCACTTATCAAATAGAAAAATGATAACCACTGCAAGTATACTAGTTAAGATGTAGTTTTAAAAATATCGATCTCACAAGGAAGGAATTTGATTCTAAAGTCCAACTAGAGTTAAGGAACAAAATAAATAAGATAATTTGTATTGGAGGGTTTGGATGATAGACTGAAGAATAGAAAAATGCATGAATAGATTAGAGAAAATGTAAACTATATAGATATTCCCAAAGAACAAGTATAGTAGAGAAAAACATGTAAAATCATCAAGAAGATTTCATACACTAGATAACTTCAACAAACACGGTTCTAGACGCCCAAATATTCAATAATTCACCATAGAGCAACACATGAAATGACTTTTCTAGGTCTAGGGTAAATGAATTATGACACTCATAAGAACTTGGATAACAATAATACTATGCTTAGTGCGAGTCTCTCTCACATAGCCCTATTTAGCAATTTACCATTCCAAAAATGTTAGCTCACTAAACAAAGTTACAATCATAGATCCAGTGATTATACACAATCTTATTAACCTCGAAATCACTCTTAAAGTTAACTAGAAAGCATACAACTTGATTAATATAAATGACGTAAGATGAAATACTCGTTATGATACATAGACATATCATAAACTTCGAAATAGAAAGTATAAGTAGAAAATAAAGTAGAGTTGTAAGGTATGCAATTGAAAGCTAAAGTTGATCAAATCGTATCCACTCTTTAGTGGGAGTTGTCAATTCCCGCAATTCCTACATCTACTTTGAATTCGGTCTTGACTAGTACAGAAGCTCTGCTAGGATGATATTCTTTGTGAATATCAAATAAATGAATCTTGAACTATAGAAAATTTTATTTATAAGTGCTTTGAAATTACACTCATACAACAATCGCTCGAATTTGTGGAGAAATCTAGTGATTGAAACAAGAATTGAATCAATCATACATTTTTCTCTCTAACACTGTGAACGTAGAGAAACCTATATAATTTTCACTCTCTAATGTGTATCACACATACCATCTATTATGCTCTCCTTTTTCCACACCCATCTCATGAAATTGGTTGGATAAGAACCCTATTTATAGAGTACGAAGGGTTGCGTCCATCCAAATGAAGAGTCGTGTCCATTGGCGAAGGGTTACATCACTTTAATATGATTGGATGCAAAGTTCATCCTTATCCACAATGGAAAAGCACCTTTTCATGATTCGTCTACTTCCAAAAGGTGTCTTTTCATCTGGTAGTTGATGGCGGTTGATCGTTCTTAACTAGCGGTTAGTAGTTGAGAAGAGATAACCAATAACCGTCACAAGTAGCGATCGTGAATCACATGTCGCGATCGTGAACTATGGTTGGCAACTTTCTATTTATGAAGGGTGAAAAGTCGCGACTGCGAATGGGTGTCGCGGTTGTGAACAATGCTTTTCGTCATAATTCTTCTTTGCAACTTTGTCGATCTTTGACACTTCGATCCTAAGCCAAATCCTTGTGTTCCAAGAAAAAATTTGCACCTTTTTCACTCTTTTTACATAGAATTCCATCTTTGATCATTTCACTCCCAAGATTCAACTAGTTTCTGCACTTGCATAAAAAACAACTTCATACCACATGAAATCTTTTATATGAAATATAAAATAACTTTAAACCATATCGTTTTATAAGTAAAAGTATCATGATAAAGTCTAATCATACACTTATCAATTCCCATCTACCTTTGCTGAATCATCCTCCTCTATCTCAAAGGTGCTTTTCTCTTTCATCTTTGCAGTGAATTCTTCTAGGGCAGGCACCCTTCTTCCTTCTGATAAGGCCTTCATCTTGGCTTCAGCCACAACAATCCTAATGTCCCCCTTCATAGGTGCAGATGTAGAAAAAACCTCAATTAGGTTTTGATTTATGGAAGGCCTTCTCAGGATCATCTTCTGAGACCACAGTCTCGCTATAAGTTCTGGGCTTCTTCTTCCTCCTTTCTTCTACCTTTTCCTCCTTCTCTTCCTTTTCTTCTACTTTCTCCTCTTTCTCCTCCACCTTTTCTTCCTTCTATTTAACCTTTTCTTCTTCCTCACCACTAGGGATGGCCGTATTTGGATCAAATTCTCCTCTTAGTCAGAATACTAATTGGCCTCCTATCCTCCTCATTTTCTTCTGAGCTATTCTACTCCATAGGCCATGGCACATACTGGTATTTGTTCATTGAATAGGTTATTCCTTTAGCTTTTCCTTCGATGACTTCAGATGATGGTCTAGGAATTACCACATCCTCAATAGCAAGTGCCTTACTTCTGGCCACTCTGCTTCTCTTGGCCTTAGAGACTTCCTCCTATATCATCATTGGCTCCCTCTTCCTTTTGGGGGAGATTTCATCCACCCCTTTTACAGCCTCTCCTTTCTTGGCCAACCTTATCTCCTTCTCCCTCCACTTCTTCATTAGATCTTTCTTCAAGGCCTCTTCCCTATCCCATTTCATCCCATAGTTCACCTTTTTCTCAAAGGTTTCCTTCACTATCTCACTACTCATCAAGCCCTCCTCCTTTGAGCAGTTAATCTCCTAGGCAGCAACAATTTTGCTAATAAGTCCACCAAGTGTGAACTTATGGTGGAGCATATGTTCCATAATTATCACTAGCTAGTTGATCTTCTTCTCCTCCACCAGATGCAATAAAATGTAGTGCTCATAGCCTGATATTGCATTCATGGAGTTCATCTTATGAAGAAGGAGATGCGCCATAATGAAATGCCAGTATCTTAGTTCCTAAGGTATATGAGTACTGATTTTCTCTCCAAACCATCCTTCTGGCATAAAAGCCTTCCTATTGTAGCTCAAGGTTTCTTCACAACCTCTTCTTAGAGTTAACCCTTCATCCTTTAGATTCAGCAACTTAGCTAGGAATGCGGGGGTGATGGTTATCTCCTTCCCTTTCACCATGGTCTTGAGCTCTTCATCGCTCATCATACATTTCTTCAATTTTTTATAAAATTCCAGAACTATTTTAGGAAAGGTTATCTCCTTTAACCTTATCCAGGTTCTTAGTTGATGGAACTCAATTGTTTCTTTGAATGGAGATGCCTCCAAGAAGGCATTATCACCCAAGAATCTCTGTGGGATGATATTTGTGGGGTTTGACCTGTATAGAATAGGAATAAAGGTCTTTTGGGGGATTTGGATTATGACTTGTTCATTAGGGTTTTTAGAAGATCTTGGTCTTTCTGGTGCCATTTAGGATTGAGTAAAGAGATTAGAGAGGATTAGGGTTCGAGAAAGTTTGAGATATCTGGAGTTTGACAAAAGAGTTTGAACATTTTTGGTAAAGAGATTTGAGGATAAACAGTGATCACTTATATATACTAAGAAATCAGAGGGGTAGGATAGTGAAAAAGGGCAGGAATAAATATTGATGGTTTCTGTACTTATCGTCTACTTTATGAGGAGCAATTAAAAACGTAACTAACGGTAGAATGTGAACAATTTAACCCTAAAGATCCAGCTTGGGATTCAGGTTTTTGAATTTTGAAATTTGGAGCGCTTCACGGGCTGTATCTTCTGAGCTTTACTCCAACTGTGACATAATTGTCTTCAGATGATACAATTTTCTTCTTCCATAAAACTTCTTCTGAATGATTATGTTATCTTCTAAGCAAACATCACACATGATTACTCATGCCGATTTCTCTTCTGAAGAAAGCGAATTGATCTTTGCTGAGAGGTTTTGTGAACATGTCAACTCTTTAATCTTCTGTTGAGATATACACCAACTTAGCATCTTTCTTAAGAAATGATCCCTTATAAAGTGGTGTATGATGTTGATGTGCTTCATTCTACTATGCTGAATAGGGTTCTTTGATAAGTCGATTACACTTTTATTATCGTAGAGGATCTCAATACATTCAGACTCGATACCATAGTCCTCCAACTGTTGCTTAATCCATAGAATTTGAGAAACATAGCTACCAGCAGCCATATATTCTGCTTCTATGGTAGATAGTGCTACTGAGGTCTGTTTCTTGCTGTACTAGGAGACAATGCAGTTTGACAGAAAAATACATCCTTTAGTAGTGCTCTTCCTCTCCAATTGATCTCTTCTATAGTCAATATTAGTGAATCCTTTGAGAGAGAAATCCCTATTATTTAGATACCATAGTCCAACCTCTATGATTCCCAGAAGATATCTCAGAATCCTTTTCACAGCACTCAAGTACCACTCCCTTGGGTCACTTTGATACCTTGCATAGTAGCATAATGAGTGTCTGGTCCACTGATAAGTGTAAAATTACACTTATTATCATTATAATTTTACACACTAAACACTATAGTTTAAGTCATTTTTATACTTCATATAAAAGATTTCACGTGGTATGTAGTTGTTTTTTATGCAAATGCAGATACTAGGTAAATCTTGGGAGTAAAATTATCTAAATTGGAATTCTATGAAAAAAGAGTGAAAAAGGTGCAAAAAGTTGCTTGGAACTCAAAGATTTAGCTTAAGATCAAAGCTGTCAAAGATCAGTGAAGTTGCAAGGAGAATTCTGAAGAAAAAGCATTTCACGGTCGCCACAATCATTCACAGTGAATAGAAGTCTGCCAATCAAAGATTCATGGTCATGACATGCATATCGCGGTCGCGATTTGGACGATTTTCTAGTTTTATCTTCTTAACTACCAACCGCCAGATAAGCATGATCAACCACCATCAATTACCAACGAAAAGACACGTATTAGAAGTCAACCAATTATAAAAAGGTGCTTATCCATTGTGGATTAAATCAAAGCTTCTCAACCAATCACAATGAAGTGATGAAATCTTTCACCAATGGACACAACCCTTCGTTTGGATAGATGCAACCCTTTGAACTCTATAAATAAGGCTCCAAACTTCACAAATTTCATGCATCACAGTGTGGGCAACCAGAGAGGGAAAATATTAGAGTGCATGAGAGAAATAAAGTGTGTGTATAGATAGAGAGTTCGCTACGTTCATAAGTGTTAGCGAGAAAATGTTTAAGTGATTTGAAGCCTTGTTTCGATCACTAGATTTCTCTGTATTCTCGAGCAATTGTTGTAAAAGTGTACTTGTAAATCACTTATCAATAAAAGTTTTTCGTTCTTCAATATTTGTTTATTCGATATTCGCAAAGAATAGCATCCTAGCAGAGGTTCTATACGGGACGAGATAGAATTCAAAACAGATGTAGGAATTACGGGAACTGATAACTCCCATTAAAGTGTGGATACGGTTTGATCAACTTTAGCTTTCACTTGCATACCTTACAACTTTGCTTTACTTTCTACTTATACTTTCTATTTCAAAGTTTATGACATGTCTATGTGTTATAATGCGTATTTCATGTTAAGTCTTTTATGTTAATCAAGTTATATGGGTTGGAGTTAATTTTAAGAGTAGTTTCGGGGTTAACGATATCGTGTATAATCATTAGATCTGTGATACAACATTGTTTAGTGAGCCAACATTTTTGGAATGGTAACTTGCTAAATATGGCTATGTGAGAGTGACCCGTACTAAGCATTGCATTGACATTGTCCAGGTTTATATAATTGTCTTAATTCATTTGCACTAGGTTTAGAAAAGTCATTTCATGTGTTGCTCTGCGGCGAATAATTGAATATCTAGGTATTTAGAACCGAGTTTGTTAGATTAGTTTAGTGAATCGTAACATCTTTGTTGAACTTGCATGTTTTCTCTGCTATCCTTATTTCGTAGGGAAAATCTATATATTTAGGTTCTCTAATCTTTCATACCTATATTTACTCATTTTTCATTCTAATCCTTCTTTCCTAACCTTTACTTTTTTGTATTTTATTTTCTTTATTTTATCTTCCTTGTCGATCTTTAGAACTAGTCCTTCCTTGTGGGATCTATATCTTTTAAAACTACATCGCAACTGTATACTTGTAGTTATCATCATTTTTCTATTTGATAAGAGGTACTGACAACACCTGTATTTTTCGTGAACAAGTTTTTGGCACCATTGATAAATAGCCGAATCTTGTGAACAAACTATTAAACTTATCAGTAGAAAAGTGGCGAATAATCCATAGTCATAGTTTTATTGAGACTAGACATTAATGAAGTGGAAATACTAGCATGTGTAGGCTCACTCCTTGGATTAGACCCAAGAAGCCTATCTAATGAGTTGAGGGTGGTACCTTGGGTTAACACATGAATGTATTCAGGTAATACATTGGAGACCACTATAAGATAGACACTTGGAAATAACTATATCCATGTGTTAGTGTCATGTATTATTGCAGTAGTAGCACAAGTATCTTCAGACCTGAGATACTGGTTACCTTGTGTGGAAATTGTTATACTTTGGGTCATACTTATTCATACCCTGGTTATCAGGATGGTACGAATGATTATGGGTATAATGATGATCCCTAGATGGTGAGCTGAGTAGTCAAGAAGGGATCCATCACTCTTGATATAGTGATATAATGGGAGTTGTACCATAAGGCCTCTTATTGAAGTGACACACTCATAAATCTCTGATCAGAGTATAAGATTGATAGAACGGGTTTCTAGTCAATCTTAATACATTATGGCCAGTGGTGTTCATCATGAACAAGTCTTAACTCTAGGATAGCCACAACTATTACATAAGCTAACACTTAATTCGACCTCAATAATTTGGATAGTACTTAACCTGATGGAAGGAGTGTATTATATTAGTTATTATTGCAAAACCGGATCAAGTCATAAGCACGTGATGTTCTGAGTATCGGGGAATCATACGCTTTTGCTAGAAAGCCCATTTGATCGTCTAGAGTTATCAGGTTCTGTATTGGTCTTGAGCACTGAGCCTATAAAGGTTCCTAGATGGGAAGCCAAGTTTAGGTTAACCTCTAGTGGCTCTATACTTCGAGATCCTATGAGGTCACACACTTTGAGTCTTTGTTGGACTAAGAGAACTTATAGACTAGGTCTATGTTGAGAATATTAAGAAAGTTAAAATTGTTGGATGAGTTATTAATTGGTTGGACATGATAATAATTAAAGGTTTTAAATGAGAGTTTTTGGAAAAATTGCACAAGGCGGAGCAAGGGAAATTTTTCCCGTTACAAGTGGGTCCCGGGAACACGGGATGTTCCCCACGAACACGGGATGTTCACGGGTTGAGCCTGCGTGGCAGCCTCGCTAGCAAAATTGCTCAAGGGCTTCTAGCATGCGTTGGCACTAAGCCAACGTATGATGTGGGCTGCATGCCCACAAGTGCTGCGGGCGGGTTGACCTGCGATGTTCGGAGCTTCGTGCGGCTAGCCACTTTGTGGGATGGGAAATCCCATCCCACACTGCTAAATGAGGGGAGCATTTTGCTCCCCTCACACTATAAATAGTGGCATCCTCCTCCTCCTCCTTTCATCACTTCAGCTCAGCCTTTGCTTCTGAGCTTTGATATTTTTCTTCACGAGCTTTTGTGAGATCGTCCACGAGTTTCTCCATTATTGCAAGAATTCTTTTGAAGGCTTATTCATACTTTAGAAAGAGCCTTCTAAGTTATATTTTGGGGTTTGTCTTTGAGTGATCTAGGAGTTGCTGTCTACTTACAAGTTTTTCCTCTACGGGCGATTTTGGTCGGTCGGGGTCCATGTGGATCAATCATAGAGGCTGTCCATTTGTTCTAAGGGATCGTCGCACCAAAGGAAAGGCATGCATCAATTAGTAATGCTCTTAACTTAGATGTGTTTCTTTTATTAAGTTCTATAAACATACGAGCATCTTGGAACATTTCAACTTTGATTATATCAATCATGGCATGTATAGAAGTTCCTCTAGTGTTAATTTTAAATTTTGAAATTCTATCATGTTATGTTGCATGTTCAGTTATTGCCTTAATTAACCATCACATGTGTGAGTGGGAGATGTTGGAAATACCCGGTCTGCCCGTGATCAGGTCAATCAGGCCAAAGGATCCGATCAAATTTAGTTACTAAATTGAAAAGTTATAGAACTTTAAGGAATCAATTACAGATAATCAAGAATTTGAGGACTTAATTGCAATTAATAGATATCCATTTCTATATAAGGAAATTCACGTGATATTAAAAATGTGATTTTCATTTTTCATTCAATTTACATTTCCTTTCAATTCTCTCTCCATAGTTTTCGTCTCATGACGAATACATCGCAAATTGATTGTTATTGATCTTCGTCGTGGCAAAAGTTGTGGACAAAAATTTTTCTTCGATGCACCGTGAGACAATTCTGATTCGGCTTTACAAAGCGGCATTCTTCGATCTTTGGGCACGTAAAAAGGTTAGAATTTGAATTCGTTATTTCCAATTTACTTCAAAAATATAAAGTAATATTAATATATACAAAATAAGTTATATTTAAATATCCATTATATTGTAATTGATTATTTACTATAAAAATATCTAGACATGGGAGGTAAATGTGGTGGTGATGGTGGCGTTGGAGAAAGTGATGGACTGGTGATGGTGGTGTTTAGTAGTGGAGGGATGGTGGGGGCGGTGGGGCACATGCCCCACAGGAATCGGAAATACCATTGACGAAGTATGTAAGTGATGTTGCAACTTCGATTTTGGGGGAACTGCGTGCCCCCCAAATCTGAGGAAGATGAAGCCCTATAGTACTTCCGTCTCCTTTTTGTTTATTTGGGCCAGGGTCAAAATGAGAAAAAAATAACCTATCAACTTTTACTGATGGGATAGGGGTGTAAAAAACAATTACCCAACTCTATAATATTTTGTACTAATTCATCAACCATTTTTTATTTTTTTCTATGTTATATTTGTTTCTAAAATAAATGATTATGCTAATATTTTATGTTATTTTGTAAGTAATTTTTCACAAAGTTTACCTTCTTGTTTTCATTTGTATGTACTAACATCCATTTCCATTTGGTCATGTTAGATATATGTGTTCAAAATTAGATATATTAATCTCTGAAATTTATTCATCTTATTTCAATTTATAGTTAATGGTTTAAGCTATGAACGTGATTTATTCTTTGAATATATATATATATATATATATATATATATATATATATATATATATATATATATATATATATATTGAAGTAATTGAATAAATAAAGAAAAAAGTTAAGCAAGCTTCATCATAATTGCTACGAAATGAATGGAAATGCACTAAAGTAAAAATAAAAGAAGTAATGCTTTGTTTTTTTTATTGATATATTGTCTTTTATGTTGTTTGAATTTGCTTTCAGTATATACTTCATATTAGTTTTAGCATAATTATAAATCTTCGAATGCTTTTTCGATAGTATTGCTCAGTTTATGAAAACTATCTATTATTAAGTATTCTAGTTTCCTTTCAAACATGATAGACTACACATTTGTTAGTTACTTGAATACTAATATAATCTATCGTGTGTAGCATTTGTTTCATACTTTTAACATGTATTATTTACATCTTACATTGATTGATTAATTCCATGCTTGCATTACGTTAGAATTTTTCATTATTTTGGACAAAATTAGTACAAAGACGACTACTCCCAGAAGAATATTGGTACTCTTGCATTTTTTTGTTTATGGTTGATAAGAAATAACTACAATATTTATCATCTCCTTAATAGATGAGCTATGAATTGAAGCGGTCTAAATTCAAACCATAATCAAATATTTGAATTAAACTTTCATGTACCTATAATCGTACCCCCCAATACCAGAATCCTGGCTTCACTACTAGTGATGTTAGAGTGGTGGTGGTGATGGTGATGGCGGCAGGGTGGAGGTGTGGTAGTTGCGGCGGTGGGGTGGGGAAGTGATGGTAGTGGAGTAGAAGTAGTGGTGATAATGGTGGAGGAAGTGGTGGGGTAAGGGTGGAAGTGTGATGGTGGCGATAGCAAGGTGGTGGTTGCGATGGCGGAGTGGAGGAAGACGTGGTGGTGAAGTGGAAGAAGTTGTGGTAATAATGGTGGAGGAAGCGATTGTGATTGTGGTTGTGGTAGCGGCAGTGTGGAGGAGGAAGTGGTGGCGGTGGCCAAGTGGAGGAAATGGTGGTGGAAATAGTAGTAGTGAGGTGGTAATGGTAGTGGTGGTAGTATAGTGTAGAAAGTGATGGTGGTGGTATAGTGTAGAAAGTGATGGTGGTGATAGAGTGAAGGAGGAAATGATGGTGATGGTGGTGGTGGTGGTGATGGTAGCAATGTGGAGAAAGTTGTGGTGATGGGGTGGAGACAATCAGGGGCGATGACAAAAGGGGGGGGGGGGGGGGGGGTTGGGTTGAAGCCTCACCCCAATTGTTAGAAGTTCCATGTACAGGTATCTTATAGTTTCACCCTTTATTGATGAAATTTTGCAAAGTTTAAGGTAGCAGATGAAGTAAGAAACGAAAGAATAAAAATAATATATTGGAATTTAGATGTGGAGATATGTTAGAAGGAAATGTAATAAAAAATCATTAATACGAATTTAATTTAGGGTGTATTTAATTTTAACTTTTTTTCAATTTTAGGTTATGAATAATTAATTTATTTTTTAATTACAATCTTTAAAATCTTTTTGATTATGTATACCTAATTTTCTTATATTGTTTTCCTTTTTAATTATTTTTTCATTAATTAACCCATAATAAAATTACAATAATAATAAATTTCAAATGTTATAAAATTTGTGACTATTTTACAGTTAAAATATAACTGATTTAGGACTTTTTGTAAACAAATTGCACGATATTTATAATTTATTGGACTAACTTTTTATAAGCTAAAATATATGGTTGTCACTCGATGATCGCCGACCAGAGAGCCCTACCCCACCAAGTTCCTAGCTCCGCCACTGAGAGTGATAATGTGTTGGTGTGGGTTGAAAAGTGGTGGAGATAATAGTGGATGAGGTGAAGTAAGAAAAAAGGGAAAATATTTTCTCATCTTTTTCATGTGAAAACATTTTCTTTTATTTTAATTACATTTTCATGTTGACTTATGATATTTTACATTGACTTATTTTCCATGTCAAACAAATGTTGGAAAATCTGAAAAATATATTCTTGTACAATATTTTCCGGTAAATAAACAAGATATATATAACAAATTTTCTCTCTATGGATGTAGTTGCAGTGTCCATTAATATGCATGCAATAAATTGAACTATAAACAAGTTTTATTAGTTAATGTACTATATATCATAATATTTACACTAGGCAGAGCTGTCAAGTAGTAAGTACAATGTTGGCAATTTAGAAATATCGTGCACGCTATGTGCACAAAAATTAACCAACAACCCTAACACCAAAATCCATAAAAGTTGAAAAATAACGCACGATGGCAGAAGGGTATTTATTTGGCTATGTTTTAGACGCCCATGAAAAGAAAACATATCAATTTGCAAATCAAAGCATTTAATTGTGAACGACTTCTGGCACATGTAGTAATGAAATGCAAGTTGCAAAGGATGGACCCCGTTTCAACAATTCTAAAACAACTTGCTACATATTAATATTTCATCTAGTTAAGGACATTTCTTAATTATCCAAAAGGAAATCTATATATAATATTTGTACTCTTTCTATTTGATGCCAATTAATTTTTTTAAATGTCCTCACCAATAAACCAACTATTTCTTTTTCATTTGGCAGTCAATTTGGGGTGGCTTATATTATGATTCAATGGGTCCAAGATGTACATCTACTCAACCAATCAATCTACACCGCCTGCGTTTGGTTCCCATTTTCAATACTAAACGACAACAACATAAAATCAACTTTTTATCATTGTATTTCAGTAACGAACAAAACAGAATCACCCCCAGGAGTATGTTGTAATCACATTCTTCTTTCTACCTTCAGAGAATGAATTTAACCTATTTTTGTCAAAATTATTGATTGATTAATGTTGGTAATTTTCTATTATATTTTAATCATATTTAATCTTATAAAATGATTATTGTTAGTTTTGGCTGGGGAGGGGTATGAAATGAAACTACAAATATAGGCATAGCGTATGGTCTTATCTCATAATTGTTGACTAGTCAATTATGACCGTGTCAATCTTTAATGTCTTCTTCTTATTATTATATTATTTTGGTATATGAAGACCAATCATACTATTAATATTTAATTTATATACTTAGCAAAAAAAATATTAAACTAATTTTGACCACTAATATAACACGTATTTATTCCTTGCAGAACTTAATTTTTTTTATATATTTTTAACATTTCTAAAGCTTATTCCGATAATCTTATGACAAATAATTTTAGAATAATGCATGCTGATTTGGTGAAAAAAGAAAAGAAATTAAAATATTATAACAAACAAAAAGTTTCCAATTACATAAAATTACAAAACAGTGTAACAAACTTATAAGATCAAAACAGTAGAAAATATCCATAATCCCTATTGAAGATTGAAAGATTATTAATCATGTTAATAATTCAGTTAATAGAAGTGTTAAATAATCAGTGTGATGTGCCATACATAATCTTGAACCAAATTAATAATTTGGAATAAAATAATTTGCTCACAGTGATATAATAATTAAAATAAATAAAAATATATCTATTTTGCTAATTTTTTTTATATTTTCAGTCACTATCAATGGGTGCCCTTTTTGCATTGAACTTCTGATTATACCTATCCCAATTAGTCATTACCTTTTCCAATTAATTATTCTTAGATTAACATTAAGTTTTAGTATTAATAAACTTAATAATGGTTCATTTTGCTGGTGATTAGTGGTGAAAATTACTATCCCTTTTTAGCAAATAAAGTTTGATCCAACATTGAAAAAACTAATGCTTGACACTAAATACATTCATAGAGAGAGTTAATTATCGTATACGATGATTAAAACCCGAATAAAATTATCTTCACAAAAATATTAGTTATTTTTACTATTAACAAAGTTTCACATTATTAAATAATAACCATAGTAACAATAAAAACTATAAATGATTGGTCAACGATACCCTGTAACCCAAATTTGACATAAACAAAATAAATAAAATGATAACAAGATAAAAGAAGTCAACAGGAATACCAAGTATTCCTAAAAACAGTAGCAAAAAAAGTACGTAAATTGAACAGGACTAATTCTTTATGTTTTGGGTAGAATTCAATAACATGTCACTTGGTTTTGGACGTTTTACAAAAATTTTCGTGTGAAATTTATTTTGCAAAAGAATGTTTATGCTTTCAAAAATTAATAAAAAGAATATTTTCAATTTTTAATTAAGTAAAGAGGGGTATTTTTATCCATTTTAAGTTTAAATTTTATAAATAAATTAATGAAAATACAGTATACCTTAATAATAAATTTTATAAGTTAATAAAAATACAGTATACCTTAATAATAAATTTTATAATTTTTATAAAAACACAATGCATGTTTTATCAAGAATTCCCTTATTTTTACAAATCCATGCAATGAATTTTCATCCCTAATCAAATTATCAATTTATAAACGTAATTGCTTATTCATATTAAACATTGTTAATTATTCAAACTTGGATGTATTAACAGAATTAGTATTCAGACACGGTCCTGTCTTTCTCTTTCTCCTTGCAGAAAAGTCAAATTGTTCCTTCTACTTAAAAACTATTAAATTCCTTCTATTTATATATACACAATTTCAGAATTTCATCTCAATTCTCTATTTCTCATACACATTAATTTCCAGAAAAAAGAGGACTGTTTTCTGCAATTTGTTGATACAGAAAATAAACTTCCATGGCTGCAGAAGCTAAACCTCGTTCTCTAGAAGAAACATCAACATGGGCTATTGCTGTTGTTTGTCTTGTAATGATTGGAATCTCCATTTTTATTGAGCATATTTTTCATGTTGTGGGAAAGGTATCATCTTTTCACTTTTACAAATTCATTTATCTCAAAAAGTTTCAAACTTTATTGACATTTTTCTTCTGATTTTGCAGTGGTTTAAGAAGATTCATAAACCAGCTTTAGTAGAAGCACTTGAAAAGATTAAAGCAGGTATTTGATAGATCAAATTCGATTATTGATCATGGGTTTCAAATATGCTGTTAGTTGACTTTTTTTTTTTTCTGTTGCAGAGTTGATGCTTATGGGTTGTATTTCCTTGCTTCTAACTGCACTATCAGAACCTATTTCTCGAATTTGTATATCAGAAAAAGTTGCCTCTACTTGGCTTCCTTGTAGCAAGGAAGACAAAGGAGAGGAAAAAACTGATTCTAGTACCCATAATCGGCGAAGACTTCTTCAGTTTATAGGCGATTCTAGTGCAAGTACTAGGCGATTTTTAGCAGCAAAAGGCAATGATAAATGTGGAGAGGTTTGTACAAAAATGATTGATTTTTAATATTTTGTGGCCAAATCGTTGTTGAACATTTGTTGTTTCCGAAAATTTTCAGGGTAAAGTTGCCTTTGTATCGGCGTATGGGATAGATCAGCTTCATTACTTTGTTTTTGTTCTAGCTGTTGTTCATATACTTTACTGTATACTAACATATATTTTGGGCAAAACTAAGGTGCTAAAACTAATCATGAATATTTAATCTCACACTTTTGTTATATTTGATTGTTTAACGTACCAAGTTATAATGCGAAATAATCGGTTTCAGATGAGAAAATGGAAGCACTGGGAGAACGAAACGAGGACCATTGAGTATCAGTACCAGAATGGTAACTATCTCTTTAAAAATCGAATAGATACTTTGAGAAATATATAAATCAATCGAAATTGAGAAATTGTTGGACTGACTAAAGAAGAATGTGTCCTTTGTAGATCCTGAGAGATTCAGATTTGCGAGGGATACTTCGTTTGGAAGAAGACACATGACTTTATGGAGTCGTTCTCCCATTTTCGTATGGATTGTAAGTGGCTTCATTTTTCAATCTGTTGTTGTTGCAAGAGTTTCAGAATTATAAAAAATTAATGTTTTTGTTGCAATTTCAGGTCTGTTTCTTTAGACAGTTCTTTGGATCGATTACAAAGATCGATTATCTTACGTTACGGCATGGATTTATCACGGTAAGTTAATATATACAATGATTTATTGTTTTATTAAGGTTGTTATTGAAATTAGAGTTGAAAAAAATTCTGAGTTGTGTTAATGTAATTTTCAGGCCCATTTGGCTCCCGGAAGTGAAACAAGATTTGACTTCCAAAAATACATTAACAGATCGCTAGAAGATGACTTCAAAGTCGTAGTGGGCATTAGGTTTGCACTTTTAAACGTTTCGAGAGCTTACATTTTGCACATTATAAAAATTTGGAGAATTCTAACATTAATCCCTTTAAATATATGCAGTCCAACTATTTGGGTAATTGCCTGTGTATTACTGCTGACAGGGACAAACGGTATGAACAACTCGGTTATCGTCAAAAGTAGTGCATGATTTAAGAAGTAGATAATAAGAAGTTGTCTTGTGTATGGCTTAATGGCAGGTTGGTATGAATATTTGTGGGTGCCATTCATCCCATTAGTGATAATATTAGTAATAGGAGCAAAGCTACAAGTGATAATAACAAGAATGGGGTTAAGGATTCAAGAGAGAGGAGATGTTGTTAAAGGCGCTCCAGTGGTTGAACCAGGCGATGATCTCTTCTGGTTCGGCCAACCTCGCTTCATTCTCTTCCTTATTCATCTGTGTCTCTTTCAGAATGCATTCCAGCTCGCTTTCTTTCTTTGGAGCCTGGTAAGCATGATTTCGAATTCCATTTCCATACCAATTGTTCTGTTCTGATTCTTTCTATTTGATTACGTTTCAGTGGAAAATAGGAGCTAAATCTTGTATGCATAATAAGACTGAAGATATAGCAATCAAAATCAGCATGGGGTTAGTTTCCACATTTCGTGTACTATCATTTTAAGACAAAAATCGACAAGTTTAGAGCAGTTTCTGATGCATGGAACTTTTCAGGGTTGTAATACAGGTTCTGTGCAGTTACGTGACTCTGCCTCTCTATGCCCTTGTTACACAGGTGAGAGTTATTATTCTAAAATGATGCAACATTCATTGCTGACATTAGTGAAATAAAATTAACTTAAAATAAGGGCCCCTTTTGATCATGGTGCACCCGTGACACAAAATAATGGGTTGTTGATGTGCAGATGGGATCGAGCATGAGACCGACAATCTTCAACGATAAAGTAGCAACAGCACTGAAGAACTGGCACCACGAGGCGAAGAAGCACGCCAAACACAGCACACATTCGAACTCACACACGCCCAGTTCGAGCAGACCAGTCACCCCTTCTTATGGAATGTCCCCAGTTCATTTGCTGCACAACTACAGAAGCAGCACTGCTCCTAATAGTTTACAGGCTTCTCCAAGGAACTCTAATTACGACGCCGATAACTGGGACCCCGAAGCATTGGATTCTGTGCATACTCAGGAATCCGATGAGCCTGAAAAGCAACAACATTATGCTGAGATTATCAGTCTTGATGACTCCACCCCGAACCAGAACGTGGCTGTTCCAGAACCAAACTCGATGCAATTGCCTCCTGCCCCGGTTCCCATCAGGACTCAACATGAGATCGGAATTAGTTTAAGGGAATTCACGTTTAAGAATTGATTGAGCCGGATCCAAACAGGGTAGTATTTGTTCTGTTATTTAGGAGTCCGAAAATGAGAATATAGTATTTACAAAGTTTTATGTATGCTTGTATATTGGGATTTGTTCTTCCATTTTGTTGAGGGACTAATTTGTCTTGATTGTATAGCTGAAGTTTTTTTTTTTTATCGTTCTTAACATTTGTATTTCAGCAGTCAGAGAGCTTCTAAGCTACCACTCATAACCTCTCAAAACTTGTAAATTTGGCGGATCGGAGTTGAAATGATCTGGATTAGTGTTGAAAATGGTTGAAATATTTGAATTGTCCAATAACTCATTGAACATTGTGAAGGGGATTATTCATCGAAAAATTAATCATGAAGGCCGAAACAATTAAAATTTCTCAAATCTGGAATAAGATCTTTTTCCATGAACGATTCGAATGGTTTAAAAACGATGAGATTACATAAAATAAAACTCACCTGAAGTCTCTTTTGAGACGGATGAAACAAAGCTCGCAGGGAGGAAGCTTCTCCAAAATCACGTGCACGAACCCCTCTTGATTCGGAACCAGTGCTAGCCGGAATTAATGAAAGCCAAAAAGAAACTCAACAACTTAATTAACTTTTTTTAAAAAAAAGGGACGGCCACACTATTATTTTCACATTCACCTGTATATATTTACAATTAATATACCCTTCCATCTTTTTTTATTAAAAATTAATTAAGTCTTAGAAGTGTATATAACATATACTTCTCATTTAATTTTAATTAATGGTATAATATAAAGTTATTTATGTTATTCATTGAATTAAATTAAAGTATAAGGGTTTTAATTAACATGTGGGTTAAATTGAAAATTTATAAAGTTGACAATTAAAATAAATTTAAGGAATTAAACCTATTGATTTAATTATTAAATAGTTTTTTAATTGTGATCAATTTATAAATAAACTTAACCAAAATAATCCTAATTCTAATTGGATATATGTTAAAAAGATTAATTAAAATCAAATGAGAAGTATATGTGATATATACTTCTAAGACTTAATTAATTTTGAATTAATAAAAAAAAAAGAAAAAAAAGGGTGAACGTGTGTATATAGAGATATATATAAAAAAACCTGTGCACATAGTGAGAGAGCCGTCCCTTTTGCTTTTTCAAAATTAATTAAGTTCTTGAGTTTCTTTTTGGCTTACATCAACTTCGGCTAGCACCGGTTCCAAATTAAGAGGGGTTCGTGCACGTGACGTTGGACAAGCTCCCTCCCTGCGAGCTTTGTTTCATCCGTCTCAAAAGAGACTTCAGGTGGGTTTTATTTTATGTAATCTCATCGGTTTTATACTATTCGAATCGTTCCTGAAAAAAAAAAGATCTTATTCCTTATTTGAGAAATTTTAATCATTTCCGCCTTTGTGATTAATTTTTCGATGAATAAATCCTAACATCAACAAGCAGCTGCCCCAATATTCTAGAAGCAGACACACCTTGAACCCAAGATCCGCAAGAACCAGCAAGCAAAACAAGACAGCTGCAAAACAAACCAGAAGCTAAATCAATGAAGAACAGCGTCTGAGCTAAGAAACAAGAAGGAAAAACTCAAACGCAGGGAAAAAAGAGAGAAAAGATGATGAGGCCTTCGAACTCTAGGAGAGATTCCAAAGTAAACGCTGTTGGGGAATAAACGCGGTAATTCCCATACTACTAGATTTAATGGAATGCGAAAAAATAATAGTGGAAAAATAACACAATATTTGATGACGGAGTTCGGCCAATTTCGCCTACCTCTCCGGAGCTGCTGCAGACTTTGATTATGGAGAAAGTTACACAGTGTTTACAAAACTCTC
>CATIWQ010005978.1:0-36010 GCA_949673415.1 Euphorbia schlechtendalii
TTGGTGCCATAACTATCGGAAACAGGAACAAAAAATTGAGAAAAAATGAAGGATTGTGGTGAAAAAATGATTAGGAAGAGATTCAAAGGATTAAACAACAACCCGTAACACAGATTATGAAGAACGAGTTGTTGAGAAGCATTTAAAGTTTGAAATCGTATCGTAGGGAACCGAAATATGAGAAAACGTAAGAACAAACACTTAGAAGAGAAGCAGTTGAGAAATCGTGAGAGGATGTTAAATAATAAAACTCAAAAAACGTACAAAAGATAAAAGGAAGAAAAGAACGTACAAAAAGTAATTAATGAAAAAGTTTTGACCCATTTAAGTTAAGGGTCAAACATTTGAACGAAATAGTTTGATGAAAGAAGTCATGACAAATTCTCTTTTTATTTCCCCCTCCCACCCTCTCTACCGCAAGTAAACGCTAAACCAATAAAATGGATAACATATTTTTTATTAGGTATATGCATAACAATTACCTCTCTCATTCGTTTATTGCCCATTTAATTTAATAAAGGTCAACTTTGAAAAAAAAAAAAAAAAACAAAAAGCATAATTCTAATGTCACAAAACAGACATCTTTAAAACTAAACCAAATAAAAGTTAATACTTAATGTTCAAGAGTATATTTACGTATTTTTTTTATGATTGAAGGAGATTAGGAGGAAATTTTTCAAAGTTCGCAGCATTGGGATTAGTTGTCACCCATTAACCAATATTTTATATATAAAAAAGGAAAAAAAAATCCTCGTTCCCAAATGGTATCCCCATGCCTGTCCCCAAATCAAAAACTGTAACATGTCAACTTTTATTATATTTTAATAATTATTAATTTCTCTCTCCTACTTTTTTAATTAAAATATAATAAAAATTGACACGTGATATTTTTTTATTGGGAGACAGGCATGGGAACACCATCTGGGGAGAGAGGATTTCTTTCCATGAAAAAGCTCAAAAATCAAATTGTTATCAGCCCCATCAAAATTTTGATTTTCCCATCACATGTCCAAAACTAGATATTATAGGGAAGTTTTGGTATTTTGATGTTGAATTCGAGTTTACCAAACAGGTTTGTCATGCATATAAGCTCAAACTAAATTAACAATGGTATACGCATACAAAAAGATAATTGTAGAATTAGAATGTCTGAAATCCACGTAGAAATACCCAAACGAGCATATGCATGAATACTTTTGCCACGTAGGTCACGTACAAGTAGGAAATTATACATGGTACCAACGGTTATGTATTTATGAGAGAATATTTAATTAAGATGATATAATATATAATTAAGACATAATAAATACTTAACCGTTGGATTGGGAGTGGTACTAAATACCCGGTACCATATATAAATTCCCCGTATAAGTACAACTTCAGGCGCTCTGGAAAGCCAACTCAAACATCCCATAATGATTTTCAATAATTATATTGATGTTTCTGTATTTTCTGGCCTTATAAATTGAACATAGGGATGGTAACGAGCCTGATCTGGACCGGATCCAGCTTGGACCAAGTCCAGATCCGTTTAAATATACTAGAATCGGATTCGTCTTGGATTCATTGAATCTGTAATTTTAGGATCTAGATCTAGCGGATACTATGGATCCGGATCCATAAATGGATCAATGTTATTACACTTTTAGCTTTCATACATGCACCTTTCACATTGTTTCAAATAGTTTACATGATCATTTACTTATGTTCACGCAATTATAACTATCCAATAAATTTGAGTAAAATAATAGACAAAAATGTGCAATTAGTCTTCAATTACAAAACATATATAATGAAACAAAAAATATCTTCATCTAAAAGAATTAGCATGCTTCAAAGTTCCAATCTTTCAAACATCAACCACCTATTACATTTCCGCCAGAAAAAATTAGTCTTTACAAGAGTAAAATCTATAATGTACTATTCTTATTAATCAATACAACTACACTTTACCATAAGTGGAGGACTCAGTTTCACTCTTCATCATTATAGACACTACTAACATCATCAACATCCTAAAGTGATCAAGAAATCAAAGATTATGTTCATTAAGAATAATTTGAACTTTTAAAAAAATAATAAGTAAGATAATAATTTTTTCATACCATATCAATAATATCAATCACTTTTGTTTCAGCAGCACAATCTTCTTCCACAGTGGAACAAGCATTTGTTCTTTCAAAAGTGCCTTAGTCATATAAACAATACATTAGAACATTATATGAAATATTAAATTACAGAAAAGGAGATAAGAGTAACATGACCATTGATAATTTAAGAAATGTACCTTTAATAAAATAGGCAGATGATCGGACAAGGTGGTGTCAACGGTTGAAATAGACCATCAAGGATATTCCTAATTCTTTTTAATTCATCGTGGTATTATTTCCATATAATCTCATAAAATAATGAACCACACAACCAATTTATTTCTTGGATCTAAAATAGTAGCAACAACTAAGATTCCATTGATGTGTGACCAATATTTATCAAATTTGTCTATCATACCCACTGCCATTGCCTTGATAACCTCATCACTATCATCTCTCACCAACCGTTCAAAAAAAATTCTAATCTCACAAACAATGCGAAAGAACAAATTTACAGTTGGATATTTTCTAAGAGAAAAAACCTTAGTAGCCTTATAAAAAATTTTCAACTTTTAACAAACAAGAGTAGTTAGAGTCCAATCTTCTTCACTAGAAACAATGCATTTTAACCTCTTATTTAATTGTTTCAACTTATTAAAAACTTCCTTGAAAGGAAAACTACTTTTAAGCATTAAGAAAGTCAAATTTCACCTAGTTTTGCAATCAACACTGATCCTTTTAGGATTAGTCACATTTAGAAGATGACAAGCTTACTCAAAATTTTCAATTCTCTTAGGTTTTGACATTAAAAAATGTAACACTCTCAAACATTGGCAATTGCCTCATTATTATTCTAATCCATAGTTCACAATCAAGTTAAGAATATGAGCACTACACCTCATATGCAAAAAATTTCCACCTAACACTAAACAACTACTTTCTAGTTTCTCATTCAAGACATTGATCATCGTATCATTTGTTGTACAATTATCAACAACACAAAATATATCTTATTTTCCCAAGAATATTGTGACAAACAATCCATTAGAACTTTAGCAATAATATTTTTTGTATTCGGACATGGCACAAAACAAAACATACACAATCAATGCATAACAAAGCATACCAAATACATTAATAAAAGTTGAAATGCATATTAATACATTATTAAAAGACTAATTCAAGAATAATGAAAAATTAAACCAAGAATAATTACCATAATGTTCGGTTATGTAGAAACCATTCTTGATCAATAAAATGTGGAGTAACAGCTATATACCCCTTCTTCTGGTTGGAGGTAGTCCACATATCAGTCATTATTGCCACTCTACCCTCATTATGTTGCAACAAAGCTTTAAGAGAAACTCTTTTATTATTATACGTTTTCAATATATCACTCAGGAGGGTGTTCCTTGGCATCATCTTGAAGTCTCCATTTAAGCTCTCCACAAAAACTCCTATAGCTAATGTAATCCATAATTGATAAAGGATATTCATGAATTACTACCATTTTGACCAACTCTCTCCTTAAAACTTCCTGATCAAATGTATATTTCTTTTGCTTCTGATTAAATGATAAAGTAGAAGACCCATCTCTTTTATTTTTTATTTTCAACTTTGATCGACCAATTGCAAGTTTTAAATGCCTTTTTGGACATGTTTTCTAGCCATGTTTGATTAGGTGGGAAGTTCCATCACTACCTTTGAAAGAAAGTGCAGTCTTACAACTCTTACACTTTGCCCTTTGTATGCCCTTCTCTATAACCAAATCATAATATTCCCAAGCTCTGGAAGTTAATTTTTTACCTTTCTTAACTTCACCACCAATATTAGAATCATTTTTTCAACAATTTGTAATTGTTCAAAATCACCATCAAGAGCTAGGCTTTTCTATTGGTTTTTCAATAGGGTGGCTAGATACATCATTGCTCTCTTTGAAACTAACTCCACCATCAATAGATTTTTCATCCATAATCTGAAATTACATAGGATACAAAAACAATTTAAGCAACATGGTCTAGTATATAAACTAAATTAAGCAAACTCTAGCATAAACAAATAGACTTGTATAATATATATCTCATAAATTGAGCACTGATTTTGAGTTAACTTGAGTACTGATGCAACTTTTACATATTTATATTAGTAGGAACTTTTTACTCAATATGATTCAAGTGACATTCTCAAAATTTATTGAAACAAATAAAGTTCAAAACCATAACCAGTTCCTGCAACTTCTATGCATACACCAAAATTTAGGCACTTTTTCAATAAAGACTTCAGAGAAATTAGAACTTCTATTTTGATTAAGATACGTCTAATAAGATTTAAATAAAGCGTAACTAAAGTTAATGCTACCTGGAAAAACCTTATTATGAATGTACAAAAACTTCAAATCTGCCAAGATAAGCAATACATAGAGTTTAAAAACTTCAATTGAAATCATGACTTGTTTTTAAAATTAAAGAAAATTGAGCAACAATATAGTACAGGCTAGCTACGACAAGTCTGCAACCTTCATCAAGATGCTAAATTTGACTCCTTCAAGATAAATACCTCAAAAATTTAGAATACCTAATTTCATATCAAGAGATATTCTCACAATAAAAAAAATCAAGCTAAAGGAGACAAGCTTCTCAAGCAACATTATAAATAGAGGCAAGCTTCTTAATACTTTACGAATATGCTCAAATTATATATGTGGTGATAAATACTAAGCCAAATTTGATCAATTGAAAACCATAATATAAAAGATTAAGTAATTTGCATTGATTTTATTCTCCCTTTCAACCAAGAAATTAGAAATTACAGAGTAGACAACTACTTTTGGAATGAAAAAAATAAATAAATTCAAATATGAGGATTCACACTTAAAAAATGAACTAAATTCCTGAGTCATTTCCTGAAAGAGTGATCTTCGTCCGAAGCCAACGGGTTGAATAAGAGAATTGCTAAGAACAATAGATCGATTATGGAGAATAGGAAGTCAAGATTAGATTAATTAGATTAGTGAAGAAGGGGAATAGGCATAACAGGAGAATGATTTTGGGTTAGAGAGGTAGACAGATGGGGGAGCTCTAAAGAGATAGATAAAATTAGGGTTTTTTTATTTATATGTACACATATGTACGGTCCGGATTATGGTTCCATTGTAAAATCCGGTACCGAATCCGTACACATTTTCTTGGACCAGGATCCGACGGATCTATAAAAATAAGATCCAGATCCTAAAAAATGAATCTAGATCTACAAATCCGGACCAGATCCAAGATCTGTTGCCATCCCTAATCAAACCTCTTTATGGATGGGGTGACCTGCCTTTTTGACTCAAGCCAACTCAAATGGGTTGAGGGTTGTTTTTCGCTTAATCTGTCTTGAGCCCAAAGGCCCAAAAGCCGTTAATGGCTAAAATTTTATGAGTTGGATTGGGATAGGTGTAAAAGCCCATGTGGCCTAAACCTGAATAATATAAGGATTTTTATATGAATGCCCTAACCGGCATACGAGTTTCATAGAGTGCACCCATAGTATTGGGCTTTGTTTGGATGCTGATTTTTCACAGTTCATCAAAGTACAATGTGTATGGTATGGTACAATACAATATGACTTTTTAAAAAATTTGTGCTTGGATATATAGTATAGTATGCTATGGTTTTTTAAAATTTTAATTTGAATAAAAGAAGAATCACCAGCTCCGTGTATCTATTTTCATGGTTTTCGGAACCATGAAAAAATCATGAGAGAACCATACCATGAAAAAAACCATACAACCAAATAAGTGAATTTAATTAAAAACCATACCATGTAATAATCATGGACCAAACAAGGCCTTGATAAAGTAGTTCAATTGAAGAATCTAATTAACAAAATATCCCTTTTTTAAACTAATACCCCTTTTATTATTTGTTTTCCCATAATTAAACAAAGTCCACCATTAGCATCACTGAGACTCATAACACGCCAATTGAAATCGCCATTAATGACGATCAACTGCTTTATCTTTTCTCCATATCTAAGAATTCTGAAACCATAGTTTTAGTTTTGATGATATCACCGACTGTGATCGCCGGTGTTAACGAACCACGTGACTAAAATTTGAGGTAGTTCATTAGGTAAAATTGAAGAAATAATTGCTTCTAGTTATTCGTATAGTGATTTTATTTGTATAATCGATATTATGTTATTGATTTGTATGGTTGTATGGTAAAATTTTAACCGATTAGTAAGGTTGCGTATGATCACGATTCTTTTCATAAAATTCGATCTCTAATGTGGAGGCAACTCTTCAATGATTCAATCAATTTGGTGATTCTTTAGTAGACAAGATAAAATGATTTTTTGTTTGAGGTAATTTCTAGTTTATTATCTTAAAGCTATTCTTTGTTCATGCCCACGAGGTAATTGAATAATTTACTAAGAGAAATCAATATGTACAAATATAATTTTATATGTCTATGCTTACAATTTGTATAGATTAAAATTTGTATGGTTTTAAGCTTATAGTTTGTTTATTTCTACAATTTGTATGCATTTAGACTTATAGTTTGTATGGTTCTAGAGTTTGCATAGTTTTATGCCTTGACTTTATATGGTGAAACTACTTATTCTTTTCACTTTTAATTATATGTATTCTCATATTTAAATGGTTTACAATTGTATGGTTTATGCATGTATTTTGTACAGTTTATAATTTGTATGATATTCTGTGAAACTAACATGCTACATACTATACATTTTGAAGAAAAAAATATGCTTACAGTTTATATGGTTTTATGCTTGAAATTTGTATAGTTTACACTTTGTAAGGTTTTATATATACATAGAATTTGTACATATGATTTGTATTAATTTATGTCAATAGTTTACCATTTGTATGGTTTTTATGCTTGTAGTTTGTATATCTTATAGTTTGTATAGTTTTACACCTAGAGTTTTTATGGTTGTATAGTTTTATGTCTATAGTTTATAATTTGTACGGTTTATGCCTTAATTTTTGATACAAAATCAATATTAACAAAGTACCATGGAAAAAAAAGATGAATGAATTACAATTGATAATTAGGAATGATAAACTGAATTAAAGGATCCTAAAACAAAAGAAACTGTTATGATCCCCGATTCCTAATAAGGAAGAAACAATAATGTTTGAAACACTACTATAAGGTCTTATTTGGTTAGGAATGGAATAGAATAGGAAATGAATGTAAAAATGATAAATATGATACATGAGTCCGACGTCGGAAGGAATAACCCTTCTTAGTTTCTATGGGAATCGCAGAATAGTCATTCCTTCATTTCAAAGAGGAATAGCTATTCCGTGATTTCCATGAAAATTAGGAGGAACTATTCTCTCCGACGACTGAATCATACATTGTAATTGATGTTTTTGCATACATTTCCCATTCTATTCCACCAACTAAACAAGTCTTAAGGGTATGACAAATAAATCCAAAGGGATATTTTGTTAAGCTAAATATTAAAAAAGTGATAGAAAAATAACAAGTTTTAAGAAGGGTATAATATTAAAGTGAAACCCGGTAGGGGTTAAAAACTACAATTACGGAACAATATATACTTATATATAATTATTTTTCATTTGATGATTTATGTATATATTTTTATATTAATTATGAATATTTTTGATAAATTTCGTACTGCAATATGAGAAGACATAATATTTTTTCTTAATTTTGCATTTAACTATTAAAAATAAAGTAGGGAGTTTTTATTCTCTAGCAAAAAAGAATATCATGTTTTTATTAATGAATCAATACTTGTAGACATGCCTTGAAATTTCTGAATAAGAAATAAATTATTCGTAGTTATTATAATTTTCATTTGCTTCGGTTATTGTTTTTGTAGTCTACATTCATGTACTTCCACTAAGTTCCATTTACTTATATTATATATACAATTATGCACATAATTTAACCACAAAATAAGAAATAAAATCTGAATAAATATTCCAACATTAATGATTGGTTGTAGTATAAATTAGAGCTTATTTTGCAGTCTATTCAACAATCATAAGTTAGCAAAATATTATAAAATAAAAAGAGTAATTAAAATGGCAGTGACATCTCCCATGATTGTATTTTTGTGCATGTTTCTGTTATGTGTACCTAACCTTGCTCAAGGTATCTCTTCTTCTCTTACCTTGTCAATTTGTTTTTTTATAAATTATATATTACTTTTTTTTCTTATCATTATTATATTTTGAATTTTTGTTACATAATTACATTTATATTAGATATAAAAAAAATTGGTTGATGTTATCTTAGCCTAGTGGTAGAGATTACGTTTGTTACTTTAGAAGTCACAAATTCGAACCACATCCGGGGTGCGTTGGAGATTTTCCTTTGTAATTTAATAATATAAAAACATTTGCACAAATTTTCTTTCAAAAAAATATAAATAAAATTTTCATATTTTCATGTGATTCGAATTCATGACATTTTATAATCACATGAAGAGTGTTCGTTGGACTAAAGCTTTCAACACTTCACTCGGTTCTCTATGTAACTTTAGGGCCGTTCTTGAGAGGTAGCCACCAGGTGCGACCATTCATAGTCTATAGCAGAATGAGGCCCAAAATAAAAAGTTCTACTTGTTAAAATGAACATTGATTGAGCATAAATTGGTATCTTTTAAACAAAATGATTAATTATTTTAGGTTCAATTTCTATCTTTTTGAAGGCTTAATGCCTGAACAACCACTTGAACTTGTCCAAAATGGATTCTTTATCACTTTGAACTTTCAAATATGTCAAATATTCAACTGAACTTGTTTAAAATGCATCGTTATGCCCCCCTCAATACTACGTGTCATCTTCTGTTTGAAGAGAAAAATAAATCAGAAAATGACATATTTGAAAAAACAAACCAACCATAAATTGATACTTGACAATAATGGGGTAAAATGACGCATTTTAAATTAACTATCTATCATATTTCAAAATTCAGGGTGATAAAAACCCGTTTTAAATAAGTTCAGAAAGTTGTAGATGAATTAAGCGTTTAAAAATAGTTAAACTTTATTATAAATTATTAAATTAAAGACACATCCTTTATTACTTTATAACTATCTTTGTCCGGGACTCCAAAATGTCAACAATGGGCCCGCGAGGGCTTGAACTTATGTCCTTCCCAGTTATAAATCAATATATTGTTTGATTAATGATTGTAAGTTTAATTTATACATTTCTAAATTGTTAAACTTTTATTAATAATTTACAAAATTGAAGACCCCTTTTATTTTCTTGCCCGTGAAGCTTGATTGCTTGAACTTATGTTCTTTCCAGTTATAGGAAGAGTCTCAATCATTAATTTAAGACACTCGTTACGTCTCATATTACAACCAAATCAACTATCATATAACTCGTTCAATGGTAATTAAGAGTAAAGAAACTACTAACTTGTAAAAAAAACAAAGTAACAATAGAAAAACTCGTATATACATTCATTTGATTTCTGACTTGATGTGTATTTAATGATTTTCTGTAGCAAAACAGTGCCATAAAATGGAATCATTTCCTGACAAATGTGCTGGGGACCTGGTACATGGCCAATGTGTGCAAGACTATATTAAAAAATATGGGAAGGCTTCCAATCCACAAAATTGCGCATGTGTCACCCTCGGCGCCAAATCATCTCGAGTATTGTTATTAAGTCCATATAGTCATCAATGCGATTGTACCCTAAATTGCTAATAATTATAAACTGTTGACATGTACTCGACTCCATGAGTTTAATAAATTTAATAAAATGTTTTTATTTTAATATTATATCGGTAAGCATCCAAATCTCCTTTTCCCTTTGTTATTTTTATGTACAATTGTTATTTTTTTTGAAAAATCTCCGGGGAAATAATGTGTTTTCCATTGGAAAAGAATTGGAGTGGGTGAAAATTTCGGAATGATCGTCCCAACTATGTTGATGTGATCGCTTGCCTACAAAATACCCACTCATCTTTTCATTATATTAAATAGGCAAATTCTCCAATGGAGATTACAAGGTTATGTTCAAAGCATAATGTTAGGTTGAATGAGGACATCATTCAAACCAAAAGGGAGCAAACTCCTATTACCAGAATAAATAAAGCGACAATGATAATAGCTAGCTAATACTAAGTCATCCTCCTTCTGTTGGTTGTCAAAGATCACTTTATTCCTCATTTTCCAAATGGTCCATGCTATTAAAAACCAGAGCGAAGTAGCAAAATCCCGACAAGCTCCCGTACGGAATAAAAACCGCCACCAATCAATAAACGTACACACCGATCCAGGCCTTGTCACCACCAAACCAAAAAGTCGAAATAGGTCCCACCACACTTGTCGAGCTTTAAACAATGCAAAAGTGCGTGTTCCATAGTTTCTGCCTCACCACAAAAGGGGCAATCCGTATTATCGATGCAACCCCGAACCATTAAAAAACTCTTCAACGGCAACCTGTCACGAAAAGTTAACCACCCAAAAAATGCAATCTTCGGAATGAGCCAAGCCTTCCAAACGATATCAAAATTTATTTATGAAGTGAGGTGTAAAGATTCATAATAATGAGAGCTAAAACTCTTTGCCGAATAGGAACCCGAAATGCCATTCCATCGGAAAACATCACCACCAACCGATAAATCCAAATCTAACAGCCCACTCTCACTCCCGCTATCCTAAACACCTCTAAATAAATTAGGATTAGATTGTTCAATCCATCTTCGAAGTTGTAATCACCTCTCATGACTCGAAATTCATAAATGACGCTTCCAAAAAGGGGGCGCAAAACGGGGCAATAGTAAACAACACGTTACAACCCTCCGAGACGGTGAAATTTTTTCGATGATTGAGCTCAAATAAGTCTGGAAAAATTACCACCAATGGCTGCTCCGTCGTCCAATTATCGTGCTAAAAAGAACACGACCTTCCATTCCCCACCGTAACCTGAATATTTACCTTAAACACTTTCCAAAAACCAATATTCCTCACACAACAAGATATTATCCCCTTCCAAATATGAGATAAACGTCTATCATCTCCATCTTCTACGGTTGGCCACGAATTTATCTCGTATTTTTTGACACAAATCTCATCCCATAATGTCCCCCTCTCCTCCAACCGATCCTTCCACATCCACTTCAATAAAAGGCTAGAATTAACAACACGAAAATCCCTTATAGCAAGTCCGCCCACCTTCTTCGGAAGCACAATCGAATCCCAACTCGCCTTGCTAATACCTTTTGTTGTCGCACTGCTTTTCCAACGGAAATTCCTCATAATTCTCATTAACCTTAAATTCATCGAGGTTGGCATCTTGTAGAGAGATAATAAATATACCGGTAAGGATGCTAAAACCGATTTAATCAACACCACTCTTCCACTATACGACAAACATTGACCTTTCCACCTTTGGAACCTATTGTGAAACTTGTCAATAAGCGGGTTTCACATTGATAGCAGGATCCTCTTATAGCTTAATGGAGCACCGAGGTAGACCAAAGGAAATGATTCCACCTTGCAACTCAAAATTTCAACACTTGCTACTACTCGAGATTCTATTACATTAACACCAATGAGCGAGCTCTTGTGAAAATTGATGCTTAAACCCGATATCACTTCAAAACATCAAAGTATTCACTTGACAATCAAAGACTCCTCCGCCAGGATGAAACTTAAGGTATCAGCTGCAAATTGGAGTAACGAAATATCATGAGAGGACCCCTCTACCAGAAAACCTGGAATTAATCCCATGCGTATACTCTCATAAAAAAGTTGCTTTAATCCCTCTACTGCTAACATGAAAATAAATGGTGACATCGGGTCACCTTGTTTCACCCCTTGTGTAGCCGAATAGGGTCACACGGTGCCCCATTAACAAATATCGAAGTTGACGAGCCATCCCTACATCTAGCCAGCCACTTAATCCACTTGTTATAAAAACTCATTCTATGAATAATCCCACGATATATAATCTACGCTTCCTTAAAGTCAAGCTTAAGGGCAAAGCATGACCTCCTACTCGATCGAATGGAATGAATCACCTCTGAAGCTATAAATGAGCACTCATGTATACTCCTTTCTTTGACAAAACCAAATTGATTATTTGAAATTAGTTTCTGTAAGATGGGTTTAAGTTAAGTCGCGAGAACCTTGGAAATAATCTTATAAATTCCATGCACGAGAGCAATCGATCTATAATTTCCCAACAAAGATGTTCCTGGAACCTTCGGAATAAGAACTGTAAACGACTTTTTAATCGAGCTTGGTAAATTCTCGATTGCCAAAAAATTATCAAAGATATCCATGATAGTTGGCTTTAATTCCTCCTAAAAACGCCTATAAAATAGAAATTAAAGCCCTTCGGACCCAGTGCTTTCCCCTCATTACACGAACAAACAGCCCCCCATACTTCCTCCCAAAAAAGGGCAATCAGCCCAGCGTTGGCCTCCCTGCACACCTCTCGGAACTGCAATTGTTCTAGCGAAAACGAGATCATTTTCACCGCCTTAAACAGCCCATATAAAAGCTAGTAATTGCCGCAACAATGCTCGCTCGGTCATTCACCAAAGAACCGTCCACCTCTAACTCGTTTATTCGATTTCCTCTAAATCTCACTGATGCTACATGATGGAAAAGTTTAGTATCATTATCATCTAATAATGCCCATCGAACCCTCAATTGTTGGTGATGAATTTTTTCCAAATTTTCTCTTCTTAACGTCAATTGATCATGCACATGATGTAACTCCGATCCCACCAAGTCGTCTGTCAACCAAACCACTTAGCTAGACGTTAAATTAACTAACCTCTCCTCCAACAAATTAATTTTGTTTTCCAAATCCCCAAAATTTTCAACATGCCATGGATGAATAAAATTCTAAAGTTTGGTCAATTTAAAATCCACATCCTTGGATGGCCATCTGCCGCAAATAAATCTCTACTTTGATTTAATAAATGGTAAAAAGTCTTTGTTATCCCACCAACAATCAAGTGAACGGGACGGTCTTCTTCCAAGCGGAGAAATGATATGAGAAGAAAATAGAATCGGAAAGTGATCCGAAAGAGTTGTATCAATCGTCGCAATGTTCATCAAAGGCCATGTATCAAGTAACTAGGATGATGAGAAAACACGATCAATTCAGGATAATGACACACTATTCGACCACGTATAATCTCTACCATCAACAAAATATCATATAAACCTTTTCCTTCGACAAATTCTTAGAAAGTCAGCATAGAATTAGTCACTCCACCTCCAAAATGTTCCGAACTAAAAAGAACTTAGTTTAAATCCCCACATACTAAGGTATTAGGTTGACTTTGGATAATCAGCGATATCTCGTTCCAAACACCCTCCCAACCACTCTGATTTGTTGGACCATATACATAAATTATATTAATCTCAAATTGGTTTGATCGAAAATTTACCTATATCCATCTTTCGACCGAATGGACTACATGTCCTTGCAGTAACAATGAGTTTCATGATACAATAATGCCTCCAAACCGCCCATGTGATCTCACATGACAAGCTCCGAAGTCATTAGTCCCCAATATCTCCTAATCGTATGCTCACTCATCTTCAAAGTCTTAGTCTCTACCAAACTGAAAAAGTGCAAATGCTGATTTCGAATTAGTGACTGAACAAAATTCTGTTTCGCTCCATTCGACACCCCTACGTGACAATGCCAACATAAAAAATTTAATGACATAAAAACAAGCAAAAAACCTCGATGTGATTTTTGCGAAACAACTCAGCCCTGTTTTTCCTCCATGGCTTTAACGATGACATCCAAATGTTGTCCATAAAAAATACCAAGATTTTTTCCAACCTTAAACGTTAAGACCTCTTCGCCAAATTTTTGCGCATTCTTGCTCACCCAAAATAATTATATTCATATTTGGAATGTTCGATTCCAAGGATAGAGTCATCTTCCCATTTCTACTCTCCACAACATGCCATCCTTCCCAACTCATAATATTGCCCATCTTCGCAGGGGCTGATAACGAGCCATTCATGCAGCCCGTCTCCTGTCCACGACTCAAACTAACATCATTATCTTGTCGAATCTGAGCCGTAGAATGGCTAGGCTGTTCCTTCCCCAAAGATCACAGATCACTATTCAAGATTGGTTTAGCAACACCGCCTATTTCCGAGTCTCTACTGCAGTAGACCAAGCCTTTATTGCCCTTGAAATCTGACTCGCTACGATCATCCAAATCTTTATCCGAATGAAAGCTCCCTTCAATCCCCTCCTCTGAAGCATTCCCAAAACCACTCTCCCTATCCTCCGTATGACTACAACCCACACCTTGGTGTAATTCCGCCACCACTAACATCTCTGTTGATCCTACTTTCAATGTGAAGGTCTTCTTAACCGTGCCAACCGGCATCGAAACAAGGCATGACACCACATCCAACCTATCCGGGTAATTAAAATCACAATCAATCGCTATCACCCTCCCAATATTTATCGCTAATTTCCTAACTAAAGGTTCGCAAATCACTGCTAGGGGAATACCATTAAATCAAGATATAAAATACATTCCGATGTGGAGAAACTCATTCGATATATACGCAACTTCCGACAATACATTCACCATAACTTTCCATTCCCCACAAAATCATGCATATTATCTATTACGTTAAAGCCGATAAAAACATACTCACCACCAATCAAAGCCGCAAAGTCCACATTGAATCCCTTTTCCCTAACCAACTCAAATACGTTCCTCACATTCGAGATCGAAGCAAGCTTAGCTATGCAAGTTCATGGTCTCCTTGGTGCAACTTCTATGATTAAATTAGAAATTGGAATTGGATACCGACCTTTCATAGAGAACCCCTTCTCCTCAGCATCTTTTGAACGTATTGCACCACCTATTTTCCAACACTGGCCTACTGCCTTCTCCACTGAATTCCTAACCTGTCGATTCATCTTACTATGTACAACATTGGCGTATGATCAATCACCTCTCAACGACTCCTTAAAAATCCTTTTGGCCTTAGGTTTAGTTTGTGGGATTTGCTTTTCTTCCAAAATTGGATTAGGTTTGGAATAGCGATCTATAAATGCTCTCAATTTCCAGAACAAGACCTCTTGTAATGAAAGGGTCTCATCGATCGTGAGAAAACCAAAATTTAAATTCCTCCAATTCCTTTTCCTTGCTACATAAATACTTCCGTTAACCTTGATTCTCGAAAAAACTCTCCTCACTGCCTCCTGTCCATAGTGATTCGGAAAATTTTCAAAGTACACATTGCATGATCCTTCATGGTTTCAGTAAACGTGAGCATTAATGTTCCTATTATTCGGGAAAAACGACCTGCTCTTGCCAAGGTTTGATTTCTGATTGGGGATAAGGTTACTACGAACATCGGAAAAGGATTGTTGGGTGAAGGGGTGGTTGCGGTTGTTTGGATGCTGGGTGTTGTGGCTGTGGCTGTGGCTGCGGCTAGGGTACAGAGGCATCGCGGGGGTGTTTTTTGTACAATTGTGAATCTGGATATTTAGCTATTTGATACTCTCTCAAATTTTAATATCTGAAGTTTCCTAATACCAAGACGAGGTAATAAAAATACTCAATGCACTCTTAAAACTATTCTTCTTTTATAATACATGCACAGACTTTTCATAATCCCTTTGTTGTTTACAATGAAAGATTAAAAAGGGCAAATGGGGAAAATTTGATTTATAAGTAAAATTACTGCATGTCTACTAGCGAATTGAAATTTGAATCTGTTCACATTGGAGGTATTCACTTGAGTTGGATTCTAGATGTTTGGTTTAGGGTAAATTTCAAAACAAGGGATGCTTATTTTTTACCAAAATGATAATATACACTTTTTCATTTAATAAGGATGGAATTACAAACGACATTCACAAATATATAGCCCTAAAACTTCCACCATGCTAAATCACCAATTCTAAGTCCACTTAGCGGTAGTTATCTATCAATGGGTCGAGTCGAGATAGGCTTAGTATCAAGCATACATATGACATAAATAATTATATCACCTCAACACTCTCTCCACCAAAATAAAGTCCAGCCAAACAACGTGGGAGCAACTAACTAATTATCTAGATCATCATGATCACATATTCATTTTCTCACTGAAATTTTACTGACTTTACCATCGGACAAACTACACAGCCATCCACTAACATTTCTTTGTCTTGCACATTCACCTTGCTTGGATCCAAATTATTGTCTACTTAACATTTTCCTATATAATTTAACTATTTACATCATTTGAATGGTTTTTTAGGTCCCTATCCTTAGGCAGGCCGGACGGTTTATTCACAAAAAGAATAAGGGAGAAAATCTCAATTAATTTGACTCACGAAATAACAAAGAAAAACTGATGGATGGATTATAATGAAAATTCAAACATTATGTGTACGATAAATAAGAGCTTTCTTTTATATTAAAAGTGGAGGCCAAATTAAGTATTATAAAATAAAAGAAAAATGCATAACAAAAAGACAAATAAAAAAAAAACAACAAGAAACTGCCCACAAATAGTGATAAAATAGCTATAGAATTGGTAAAAACCTGAGTTTGATTGTGATTATTTTGTTGTAAGTTCATAAAGATGAATGTTGCTCTATATATAGCAGTCTTTGTACAATAAACTGTTTTACAGCTAATTAGAAATGAAGACTTTTAATGGAATGGTAGGTGGCAGGAAATATGGAATCTCATATTTCCTGCCTTGTAACGGATCCTTTTTTCTTCTAGTTAGCTGGCAGAGATCATGGGATGAATGGTATTTCATGTTCCCTGCCTTTTTCTAACACTCCCCCTCAAACTGAGTAGTAGGATTTCCAATGCTCAGTTTGTCGAGTATTTCTTTAAAGGTTTTTTCGTTCACTGCTTTTGTCAGGATATCTGCCAGCTGATCTTTGGATCGTACAAATGGTAGTTTTATGATGCTACTTTCAATTTTTTCTTTGATAAAGTGCCTATCGACTTCTACATGTTTGGTTTGGTCATGCTGTACTGGGTTTTGAGAGATTTGAATGGCTGCTTGATTATCACACTTTAGATCACAGATCTTGGTTGGTGGAAACCCAATTTATGTTAATAATTTCTGAAACCATAGTATCTCAGTCAGACCTCGAGCTATTCCTCGAAATTCAGCTTCTGCACTTGATAGTGCCATCACCTTTTGCTTCTTGCTTCTCCATATGACTAGATTTCCTCCCACAAGTGTAAAGTAGCCAGATGTTGACCTTCAGTCCACTGGATTTCCTGCCCAATCAGCATTAGTGTATCCTTCAATATGCAGATTATTATGTTTCCTAAGAAGAACTCCATGTCCTGTTGTGCCTTTCAAGTATCTGATGATTCTCCATACAGCTTCCATGTGATCCTTTTGAGGTTGATGCATGAATTGACTTACAACTCCCACAGTATAAGCTATATCTGGTCGTGTATGTGACAAGTAAATAAGTTTTCCCACCATTCGTTGATATCTTCCTTTATCTTCAATTTTTGTTTCCTCCTTTATTTTGAGCCCATGATTCACCACTATGGGTGTGTCTACTGGTTTACATTTGAGCATTCCTGTTTCTACTAAGAGATCTAGGATGTACTTTTTCTAGCATATGAAGATCCCTTGTTTAGACCTTTGTACTTCTATTCCAAGAAAATACTTAAGTCTTCCTAGATCTTTCATCTCGAATTCTCTGAACAAAATTTTCCTTAATTTGTTGATTTCTTCTGCATCATTTCCTGTAATGATCATATCGTCAACATATATGATTAAACAGGTTATGAGTTCACCTCTTTGTTTGAGAAATAAGGTATGATCTGAGTTGGATTGTTTATATCCATATCGCCTCATTACTAGAGTGAATCTCCCAAACCAAGCCCTTGGTGATTGTTTTAAGCCATAAAGAGACCTTCGTAGTCGGCATACCTCCCCCTTTCTGAATTCGTCCTGAAATCCTGGTGGTACTTGCATGTAGACTTCTTCTTTTAGATCTCCATGTAGGAAGGCATTTTTTACATCAAATTGGTGAAGCAACCATCCCTTATTGGCGGCTACTGAGAACAGAACCCGAATAGTGTCAATCTTGGCTACTGGGGAGAAAGTTTCTGAGTAGTCAATGCCATAGGTTTGGGTGTACCCTTTTGCTACTAATCGTGCCTTATATCGTTCGATCGAACCATCTGGTCTATGTTTCACTGTATAGACCCAACGACACCCGACTAATTTCTTCCCTGTGGGTAAAGTGCATCTCTCCCATGTATTATTTTTGTTGAGCGCATCCATCTCTTCTTTCATTGCTTTTGTCCATTTATCGGATGTTAAGGCTTCTTCAATTGTGTTTGGAATTTCTTCATTACATAGAGCTGTAATGTATGCCTTGGCTTCTCTAGATAGATGTCCATGCGCAATGTGAGCCACTGAATACCTCAACCTTCTTCGTGTATTTTGCTCGGGTGAGTATCTTTCTGGTGGAACTCCCCTGTTTCTTCTCGGAGGTAGTGCATGTTGGTTGGGCAGAGTAAATTCTAGTTCAATCACCTGCTCAACTATCTCATTTTCCTGATCATTAGAATAAACATCAATCTCATTATCAATCTCATTTTCCCTTACCTCGGACATTGGGTCAGGTTGATCATCGGAGGAGGCATTGGGCTCCAAAGGTGCTACAGAAGTGTCAGAAGGTTGCTCAATAGTACTGTCGATGCTCATTTCAGGTGACGGAACTAAATCAGGGAGCCAACAACTGAGTATGTCTGAATACTCATTCTCCCCCTGACCACTTAGTTGAGTATTGTAAAAATACTCTGTTTCCAAGAAGTTACAATTCATAGTGGTATGTATGTATCAAGTTTTTGGATTATAGCATAGATATCCTTTTTTATTGATTCCATAACCCAGGAAAACACACTTTTCGGTACATGGATCAAGCTTGGTTCGGTCTGCTTTGGGAATTTGGACAAAAACTGAACATCCAAATACTCTTGGTTGAAGGGTTAGAGGTGAAGGTATGTTGGTAAATTTGGATAGAACGTGGATTGGTGTTTGTAGTTCAAGGATTTTTGTGGGTAGTCGATTGAGTAGGTATGTGGATGTGGCTAAGGCTTCAGGCCAAAAAATTTTTGGTACTTTAGATTCAATGAGTAAGGCTCGAGTCATTTCCAAAAGAATTCTATTTTTTCTTTCAGCAACACCATTTTGCTCGGGTGTGTGAGGACAAGTGGTTTGATGAATTACCCCTTGTGTTTGACAAAAAGGTTTCATGGATCAATTAACAAATTCTCTCCCATTATCGGATCTTAAGACCCGAATGGTTTTGGCGAATTGAGTTTGGATCATGGTATAGTATTGGATGAATTTTTCGGTTACCTTGGACTTATTTTTTAAGAAATAAATCCAAGTCTTACGGGTACAATCATCGATGAAAGTAAGAAAGTATCTAAAGGATTGTCCACCAATGACAGGTGATGGGCCCCATACATCAGAGTGAATTAAATCAAAAGGTGAGTTGGATTTGGTATTATTTGGCTTGTAAGTTTGTCTATGAGTTTTTGCCAAAACACATGTCTCACATTGTATCGTATTCTTGGAATTGAAAAATTCAAGAAACAAAATATGAAAATAACCTGTAGATGGATGTCTTAGCCTTCTATGCCAAAGCCAGGCCTCCCTATCTCTAGTTCCATGAGTAAGCATCACAGTACTATTTTGAGTAACTTCATCCACGTAGTATAACCCTTGGCGCTCAGTGCCACGCCCAATAATCACTCCCATCCTGATATCCTGTAGTACACAGAAAGTGGGGTGCATTAGTACAGTGCAATTGAGTTCCTTGGTGACATGGCTAATGGATAACAATTTATGGGATAAAGATGGAACATATAAACAATTTGATAGTTTTAAATTTTGCGAGATGTTAATAGAGCCAGCTCCTTTGACTGGAATAATTTCCCCATTAGCTGCTATCACATGGGTTTTTTCGAGTTTTGTTTGAAGTTGGATATCTCCCGGGTCGAAGGTTATTGTATCGGTAGCACCGCAGTAAAAAATCCAAGTTGGATTTTTTGAATTTTGATTTTGAACAACATTGCCAATCGATTGGAGTTTTGTGGGCTCAATTTGTGATGGAATTACAATTGTGGTTTTAAGTTTAGGAAAACTTAAGGTGTTTGGGTCAAAATTAAAAATTTTAGGAACTTGAGGGTCAGTTTGCAATTTAGCAAACTTCTTACCTATATAAAGCCGATTAGGGTTTCCCTTACCTATTTCACCCAACAAAGCGGATCGATTTTCTCCTCCTCCCTTTGCAGCCGCCGTCTTCGTACTCCGCTCCCATCACCGTTTTACCTCTAATCTCCGTTCAGCTTACTCCTATCTCCCTTGCTCTATCTGTTCCATTCCTTGTGGCTCGGTTTCCTCCCTTTGCAGCCACGACGGTGACTGCTTCGTATTCCACATCAATTTCCGATCTGCTTGCTCCATGTCTTGCTCGGTCACCGCTGTTGCTGCTGGTGGCTTCCGAGTTACCCACAAAGGTGGTGGCCTTGCTGGTGTTCTGATTCTGCCGTTTGTTTTCGTCTGGCCACCACTCCGGGTAATCGATGATTTCAAAACATCCTTCTCTGGTGTGTTTTGTTTTTCTGCATAATGAACACTTGAGTTTTGATTTATCACGGTGGAATGATGAGTCCTTGCCAGAACCTGATCGTCGCTGCTGCCGTTACCTCTATTCCGGTAATGTTCAGGCCATTTCCTAGGCTTTGTCCACCTTCTATCACTGGTCCGATGATGGATAGGCGGGCTGCTTCCTTCCTTACTGCCGCATAAGCAGCTTCAAGCGAAGGTAGTGGTTCTTGCTTTAAAATCTCCCTTTTTATTTGATTGTAGTCTTGATTTATGGCATTTAAGAACTGAAATAACTTTTATTCTTGTCTAATTTGATTGTATGCGGCAATATCCACTTCCGATGTCATCGGATTTGGTTCTCTTCTGTCAATCTCGCCCCAAACTCCCTGTAAGGTAATCCATAAACTTTCAAGTGTTTGTTCATTCTATTTCATGCTGTTGATTTTTGTGTGGAGATCAAAAGTCTGTAATTTGTCTCTGCCACTGCTGTAAGTTGTAACTAATGTGCTCCACAGAGCTTTGGCAGTGGGAAATTCGGTCAAGTTGCTTGCTAATTGTGGCTCAATATTTTGAATGAGCCATGAGAAAACAACTTTATCATTTTGTTCCCACTTTTCATAGCTCTCATCTTCGGGTTTCAGTGGGACTGGAATTCCCGTAAGATGGCTTAACAGGGATTTTGATTTCCCTCCTATTGCCACCTTAATCATTCGTGCCCATAGGGCATAATTCTGATTGTTGAGTTTGATGCTGATATTGAGGTTATCTAACAACCTCTGTTTTGGATTTTGGTTGTTGAGGGACTGTTTGATCAGGTTTGTAATTTAGATGGAGAGGCAGTCTTCGCTAGTTCCAGACTGCATTTTTGAGTTACCATCTCCAAACTTGGTAACCGAAGCTTTCTGGTTCTGTCCATCGTCGGACATGATCGAAGGTATGATGGCAGATGATGAAGCTGCAAATTATGGTCTAAGAACCATAACCTGCTTTGATGCCATGATAAAATAGCTATAAAATTGGTAAAAAAACTGAGTTTGATTATGATTATTTTGTTGTATGTTCATAAAGATGAATGCTGCTCTATATATAGCAGTCTTTGTACAATAAACTGTTTTACAGCTAATTAGAAATGAAGACTTTTAATGGAATGGTAGGTGGCAGGAAATATGGAATCCCATATTTCCTGCCTTGTAACGGATCCTTTTTTCTTCTAGTTAGCTGGCAGAGAACGTGGGATGAATAGTATCCCATGTTCCCTGCCTTTTTCTAACAAATAGCATAATCATGTAACTAACATCCAACAAAACATGAAAAACCCCGAATCTAAAGAATTAGTGCAAGTATTTGTTAAGTTTCTGATGAGCGCATTGAGCTATAGCTGTTTACTGGCTACCGTTGTTTTTGGAATAGGAAGCGAATGTCCTAAATTTTTTTTCTTTTTGCAAACGCATCCATTCTTAAGTTTCCGTATCAATATTTGAGGTTGATATTGTAGGGAATTTTCATCGAAAACATAACCGCGTCGGTGGAACTACCGGTTAAAATTTTCTCGAATTCAAATAGGATCTTCTCAAGAACCATTGATAGGGTTTCAAAAGGATTTAATTTTAATCAAATAAAACTTACTTGATAGTCTCTTTAAGAAACGGATGCCATTAAAGCTCGCAGGGAGGGAGCTTCTCCAACGTCATGTGCACGAACCCCTCTACATTCGGAACCGGTGCTAGTCGAAATTGATGAAAGCCAACTCAATGAACTTCATTAATTTTTTTGAAAAAAATGGACGGCTCACCATTTATATTGTATTCACGTGTATGTCTATTTTTTATTAAATCAACATACTTTATTTATTATATTAGTTTTATTTAAAATAAAACTAATTGAGCCTTATCCATTTTTTTTCAAAGTAGTACAAATCATGTACACTTCTAATTTGATTTTAATTAACCATTTAACATATATCCAATTAGAATTAAGATTATATTAGGTTAAGTATATCAATAAATTGACCTCAATTAAAAGACTATTTAATAATTAAATCTATAGATTTAATTCCTTAAATTTATTTTAATTGTCAACTTTATAAATTTTCAATTTAACCCACATTTTAATTAAAACCTTTTTACTTTAATTTAATTCAATGAATAACATAAACAACTTTATATTATACCATTAATTCAAATTAAATATTTCTTGAGTTGTAAAGATTGTTAATTAAATTGACTTCATATGTCAAATAATTAATAATCACTCTTTCATCATGTCTTGTAATATTACATGAACAAAAAATCCCGAATCAGTGATTCTAAGCGCACGATCCTTTGGGTCTGTCCATATGTTGGCAATGGGCTTTACCCATAGACTGTAAGCGGATTCTAGCAAACCATTACAGCCCCAATTGGGATAGAATACAGTTGTCAATTGAAGATACTGAACCCAGTAGTTATCTCACAAAGTCCTTTGCCAGCTAACATCAATATGATGAACAAGAGGTATGGTGGTTGTCACCCTCTTATGCAATTCATCGTATTTCTTGATCTAGAATAAAATGATAAAATAAGTCAACGACTTATTGGACGTCCTTATCACTTTTATTCATCAAGTGGTCGGTGATTCATTTCGATTTATCAAATCGAATGGCAATCCTATCACTTCAGCACTACTACTTATGCGGTCATGAAATATACCGAGCATACACGTACTTGTAATCCAATATTTAAGGACCCGTTAGTAATATACTACATCATACTCAATTCCACATCCGCAATAAGTTGAAATCAAGTCCGAGGACAATTGAGACCTACTCAGCAAATTGTCTATGACATACAACCATGTGACTTTGCTGTGTGGATCGGTCCAGCCCTATGTTTCTAACATGTGCCCATGTTTACGATCTACTTTACCAAGTGACATAGCAACTACATTGCTATAGATCATCCAACATACAAGTCTTTCGTTTCATTCATTCCCATGAATAAAACAGACTTGGGACATTTATGATCATCAATCAATGGATACTCTACTCATACTATAGCACAAGGTATAAATGCAATAGATTATTGCCTTTATAATGTGACACTACATGAACCAATGCCTTTAGAACTAGGGCACATCAACAATTCCAACAGCAAGATCATCCTTCTCTATTATAGCAGAAATCAGCTCTTCATAAGCCTTAGTTTTGGCCAACGACAGCTTCTTGTTTGTCTTTTCCAGTTCTTCCATCTACTTGTGGAGCATTTTAATTTTGAAACCACGGGCCTTCAACTTCCCCTCCAGGAAGACGGAGTGGGAGAAGCACTACAATGACAAAAGAAGAAAATAAGGAAAGAAAAAACGAGGTTCAAAAAAACCAAATTAACAAAAATATGATAAAATGAAATAGATTTGGGGTCCAAAATACCTTAAGAATATGAGCCCGATGGCAGGAAACAACATTCTCTACGCTCTTCTTCTTGAGCGAGGCCACCTCGGAAGGAAGACTGGTCAGCTCAACAAACTTTCCAACCACCCTGTCATCGTCTAACTTCACGTCGAGCCCAAACTCAACCTCCCAAGCTTAGAAGATGAAGGATAAAGCACTCATAACCATAAAAGCAATGAAAAATTACAAGTACTATAAATGAACATGATGAAATGTATAGCTACCTAGAGCGGGTTGATAAGTGGCTCGATTTTGAAGCCTCATCTTCTTCTTTAGAGGTGAGAGGGAAGCACCACAATCATCTAGAAGCTGCTTCTCTCTTACAAAGGAAAGACCCTCAGTTGTTAAAGGATCTAGAGCCCCATCATTAGTTGTTAAGTCCACCTCGATGACAGGATCCTTCCCCTTCGCCAACCTCCTAAGTGCGCTAACAGGGGGAATGGCTTCAGTTTCTAGAATTTCAACCCCGACATCTTTAACAATGTATGTGGTAGCCTCCCTCTCCTCCACACTTAATTTCTACCCCTCTACCCCGGCCTTTGGGTTAGTTCCACTGGAGGTAACCTTACTAGAGCTAGAAGCATCAAAAGTAACTTCCTCGCTCGCTTCAGCTTGATAATTCTCCACCTCTTGGGAATGACTTCTAAGAGAGGGGGAGGCCAAGTCAGTTCAGCAGTAGATACTCCTCCTCTTCTAGTTCTAGCGAGTTTTGGGACTCTCGGCATCTTTTGGTCTTTCTTCTTTGACATCGCCACTAGTACAGAGTGGAACAATATTAAGTTAGCACCTACACAAAAGAAAGGAAAGGAGATAAAAGGAATTAAAGATTACAAAAATAAATAATTACTTGGGTCGTTACCTATGTAAAGAAAATCCACTATTCGAGGAGATATCTCGGTGTATTTATAGCAAGATGGGTTTGAGAACCCAGACTGCATCCATCTAATTTAAACTAGGCACCTCCATCCGATCCAAGTTATGGACCACCTTCTCCCGAAGTTTTACCATGCAACCGATTCCAAGCAGTTGGAAAAGGGAACCTTTCTTGATAATAGCATCCTTATGAACGTCATTGGCTCCTTCGTCAAGATATACCCAAAACCATTTAGATTTTAGTAAACGTACGAAGTCCTCCTTCTTTAATATTTGATAGAGCTTCAGTCGGGTAGATCCAAAGTATAACAAATTTCGACCATTGGTCTTGACAGGGTGGAAATACCGAAGGATACCATGCATCAACCACAAATTCAAATCCGCGTACAGTTTGTCCAATATCAAAAACTCAATCATGGAGTTCAGAGATACTTGGGGTTAACTGATGTTGAATTCCTCATTATGGACACAACAGCTCGGCTATAGGGAAGCTGAAATCCCCACTCAATGTGTTGTGCATACATCACCATAGTCTTCTCAGGCGGTTTATCAACTATATCTATGGCAAATAGGGACCAACCCTAGTATGCCCGACTGGCATAAGACTTCCATATAAGGCTCCTCCTTGGCTACAGTTAGTTCAGACCGAATTCATACGTCAAACTTATCATTATTCTCCGAATTCTTAGGTCTATTTAAAGAAGGTTCAGGTTTAAGAATGACAAACCAAGATTTATCAGGGGTATGTCAGCCAAGGTATAGGGAATTAAAATCCTTGGTGTGGTGTGAGAAAAGGAAGAATACCCTTGTAATTGATTAATATTGGGTGAGGTGGAGACACCAGCACCTGCGGTAGAAGTTTTGGTACCTTCAGTATCCCGGAAAATCCTCAACGAACGATAAAAATTGAATGGATGAAATGGATGGAATAGTTGATAATGCCCTCACTATTGGCAGATTCAGAAGACGATGAAGGGGAACCAATAAAACAACCCATGTTTAAAGGAAAAGAAGGAGGTAAGTCGTACTAGAAAAACGTTGAAAGAATGAAGGAAATAGAGATTGTTTGTCGGAATCACCTACACAAAGAAAACAAAGGAAGAGAATGTAAAAAAAGCATAAGGGAGGATTTCCTTGGGGGGAAATCCAAATCAAAAAGGATAATGATGAAACATTAATTAACACTAGGGAAAAAGCAAGAGTCAGCATACTCAATAAGCTAAAACTCAAGAGACGTGCGTGAACTTTAAACAACCAATAAAGCACTAGACATCCCATCTGACACAACCCGCCATCATTCACCAAACCTAAATTTTCGCAAGGTTTTGACTCTTTTGATTTTGAGGGTTTATATTTTATAAAGAAATAAAAAACATTGTCTCCCACTTTCCTACCGATAAGATAAGAGTTCAAAATACGAATAGGTATTGTCAATACCTCTTATCTAAATAGAAAAATGGTGACCACTGCAAGTATACAATTACGATGTAGTTTTAAAAGATATCGATCCCACAGGGAAGAAACCAGTTCTAAAGATCAACAAGAGGAACAGAACAAAAGAAAATAATGTAATTTATTTTGGAAGATTGGAATGATGGATGAATAGACAAAATGTATGAAAGATAAGAGAAGATAAAAAGTATATAGATATTCCCTACGAACAAGTATAACAAAGAAAACATGCAAAATTATCAAAAATATTACGTACACTAGATTAATTTAACAGATTCGGTTCTAGACATTCAGATATTCAATTATTCACTGCAGAGCAACACATGAAATGACTTTCCTAAATCTAATGCAAATGAATTAAGACGATTATATAAATCTGGATAACAATATTACTATGCTTAGTACAGGTCGCTCTCACATAGACATATTTAGCAAGTTACCATTCCAAAACTGTTGGCTCACTAAACAACGTTATAATCACAGATCCAGTGATTATACACAATCTCGTTAACAGTGAAACTACTCTTAAAGTTAACTCAAAAGTATATAACTTGATTAATATAAAACACTCAACACGAAATATACATTATGACACATAGACATATCATAAACTTCGAAATAGAAAGTATAAGTAGAAAGCAAAGCAAAGTTGTAAGGTATGCAAGTGAAAGCTAAAGTTGATCAAATCGTATTCACTCTTTAATAGGAGTCGTCAATTCCCGCAATTCCTGCGTCTGCTTTGAATTCAGTCTCGACTCGTACAGAACCTCTGCTAGGATGGTATTCTTTGTGAATATCGAATAAATGAATATTGAAGAACAAAAAATTTTATTGATAAGTGATTTGCAATTACACTTATACAACAAACACTCGAATATGTAGAGAAATCTAGTGATCCAAATAAGGTTCAAATCACTTATACATTTTCTCGCTAACACTTATGAACATCGTGAAATCTAGACATTTTTACTCTCTATCTATGTATACACTATGCACTATAACACACACATAATCACTCACAATCCCCTCTTGCCCAAGAATTGGTAAGTTTGGAGCCCTATTTATAGAGTACAAAAGGTTGCGTCTATCCAAAAGAGTCGTATCCATTGGCAAAAGATTGCATCACTTCATTGTGATTGGATGAAGTGGTTTGATCTTATCCATAATGGAAAGGCACCTTTTCATGATTGGTTGACTTCCAAAAGGTGTCTTTGGCGGTTGATCGTTCTTATCCGGTGGTTGAAAGAAGAGAAGAATTGATAAAAAACCGTCAAGGTCGTGACCGCGAATGTATGTCACGATCGTGGATACTTGGTTGGCAACTTTCTGTTGTGAAAGTTAACAAGTCATGATCGTGACATGCCTTTTTCACATGATTCCTCTTTACGATTTCTACCAATCTTTTACATCTTCGATCCTTTGCCAAACGCTTAAGTTCCACGCATCTTTTTGCACATTTTTTACTCTTTTTTCATAGATTTCCAACTTTAATCATTTTACTTCCAAGATTTACCTAGTTACTGCATTTGCATAAAAAACAACTACATACCACATGAAATCTTTTATATGAAGTATAAAAATGACTTAAACTATAGTGTTTAATATGTAAAATTATCATGATAATAAGTGTAATTATATACTTATCACACCCACACTTAACTTTTACCTTGTCCTTAAGGTAAATTCAACATAAGTGTATAAATTAGCTATCCAAGTTCATACCTTATTTGGCTAAAGACTATTGTAGTGAGTACCACATTCCCACGTTGCATAAGATTCAAGTAGAAGTCTAAAATTTCTCACAAATTAGTAATGTGCAATTCATATAGTCTAGTTTCATACCTTTACCCTCAATGGAGGTTCAACCGAAACGCATTTTCATATAAGCGTTACATGCATACTCAAAAATTTCCTTCTCTTAAGCATAGTATAAAGTATAAAGGACATAGAAAGCACACTTTGAATAATTTTCTCTCAAGACATTTTTAGGTAACCTAGAATGCTAAAACACTCTTAGTGGTTGCATTTTATGCTCCATACCACTCTCCCCTTTTTTTCAGTGGTTGCATTTTATGCTCCATACCACTCTCTCATTTTTTTCTTTTAAGCATATGTTTATGAAGTACTTTGTACTTTGCACCCATTCTTCGTGCTATGTTATTTTTCTTTTTTTTCACTCATTGAATGGTTGCAATTTCTGCTCCTTACCATTCCTCACCTTTTGCATAACTCATTGGTTATCCTCTCTTACTTTTGATTTTTCACTCTTAATACCCTCATCCTTTTGTGAGAGGGCGACATGGAGCGGTGGGTCGAGAGCATGCGAAGATGAGAGGCGCGGTCCACCGGGGTGTTTGAAAAAGGTGCACTAGGTCGTGGACCCGGGAAAAAGGTTGAAAGAGAAAAGTGAAAACATTTTAGATCGGTTCGAACCCGAATCCGCCGTCTCTCAGTGTGGAGTCACCACCTGGATTAGCTCTTTCCAGGAATGAGAGTCCTGTGAGGCTTAACGTCCGGGGGACGGCCCACCAAGACACAGAGATTCGGGTTCGGGATAAGTTTCTTATTTCTTATGTGATCACATTATATTACATCTACAGAAAACCGTGTTCTTTTAACTGTGCATATTCGCACTTAGGTCGTTTTTTATTTTAAATGCATTATTGACGTTTTGTAAAATAAACCATCCATAAAGCGGAAAAATAAACCATCCACAAAGCATTAAGTAAATGCGGAAAGTAAAATTACAAGGCTTTCAAAAATCGGGGGATGCAACCGCCCGCTAACCTATTAATTACATTTCCCAAAAAATTGAAATTGCGATACCCGAAGGAAAATTAAAATCCTAAAAATAAATCTAATCTTAATCTACCTGCATCCACAAAAGTTAGCACAGGGGATAACATGTATTGTGTTTGTTATTTAAATAAAACCGTCCATTTTATTAGCACGTTGGTTGCTCATTTTAATTAATGAAATTGCTCGCATGGTAAATTGGTGAGGGATGTTATCCGGGAATTTATTTTATTCCCTTCGTGAGGGTATTCTAACATACATCTCCTTTTAATAAAGAAAAAGATGAAGAAGAATTACAATAGTTGAAATAAAATAAAAATAATTAAAATACTAGGTTCACATATTAAATCAGAAGAATAAATTAAACACTGAAAGCACGGGGAATGCAGTTCTAGGAACTCAGAGGCTTACCCTTACGGAATGAATCCACTTCGAAGATATCCGATTGGTAGTTAAAAATCCTCCTTGTCCTTTAAGTTTCGGTAAAACAATTGTGTAGGATGTCCAAAAAAAGTTCATCTTGTTCTTGGAAATTTAAGTCTTTCTAAAGCTATATTTTTATTTGATAATTTTCAGGATCTTGATAATCGAAAAAGACCCGACTATTTATAGGAAAATCTTTAAAAAAATCCAAAAAAGATAAGTTTTTCCAGCGAGGGGCCTCGTCGGAGAAAATCTTGGCGAGGCTCCTTGCCGTGTCCTTGGCGATGCCTCGACAAGTGTCTTGGCGAGGCTTGCCTCGCCAAGAGCGTTGGCGAGCCTTGCCTCGCCAAGTTTGGCGAGGCCAGCCTCGCCAACGCTCTTGGTGAAGCCTCGCTAAGTTTGGCGAGGCTCCTGCCCGGGAATCGGCTCCCTCTGGTTTTCTGGCACCGTGTCTTCGTATGATTGTCTGTTTCTTTCTTCGAAATCCTTTAGGTACTTGGGGCAACTTGTGGGGGGGTGTACCACTTCTTTCTACGATATCCCCGTTGTAGTCGGTAACCGTTTCATTCTTCGGTTGATAAATGAGGCTGTTTATTCCTCCAGTCATTGAGATAATTGTTTCCTTCTTCGGTTCTGTTTTGAATTTCCTTAATAGTATGTTGACTTAGTTCCTATAATTAATCGGAAAAAAAAGTAAAATAATGTTAAATTAAAACATTGATAAGTAAATTAAATGAGTTTGAGGAATATCAGGGGTATCTCATGCGTCGTTTCGTAGTGTTAGAAGGCTCTTATTGTAAAATAATAAAGAAATAGGTGGGGCCCATTTATTTTTTTTATAAATAGGGCTCCCTTTCCTTTATTTTTTTTCACTTTTCATATTCTTCCTCTCTCATTAAAACACTCTCGTTTTCCCCTCTCTCTAGAAATCATGATGTCGAAGGTTGCTGGCAGGGCACTCCGTCTTACTTCTAACCTCATTCCTCAACCTACAGATGATCTCGGCATATTTTCCATCGATATTGACGCCGCATATGGTTTGGCAGCGAGCGACACTATGCTGGGGTTTACAATTACTTCACCTATAGAGACGTTGGATCCTGATTTTCTAGCTCAGCCTCACCTTTCCCGGACCGAGGTATTTGCTAATAACATTCTTATTTATCGTTTTTAGTGCAATTTATCCTGTTTAGGAATTAGATTGGAATCGATCCTTAAATAATGTCGCGGAATTTTATCCTAGAAAAATTAATAAATATATTAAAAAAAGGCAGATCAAGTCTGCCAGAAATCTTTCTGGCGGAAACAAGGAAATTTGACGAGGGTCTGACCCTCGCCAAACATCCCGGTGAAGGTCTTAGGACCCTCGCCAAGCCTTCTGGCGAGGGTCCTGAAGGGCCCTCTCCAGACTCTCTGGCGAGGGCCCTTAAGACCCTCGCCAGAGTCTCTAGCGAGGGTCCTTCAAGTCCCTTGCCAGAGATGCCTGGCGCGGTACTAGGGGCTCGTCGGATTTTTTTTAGGGAAAAGTAATCGAAAATTAAAGCTTGGAGTCCAAACATCTTTCGGATCCGAAAAAAAAACTTTGAATAAAATATTTGTCCAAAAGATAATAGGACTCAGGTTCTAAATTTGTTTTAGACACGAGAATATTCGATGATCTTTTTTGAGAAACGTGAGAAGTAGGACGATTTGAAAATAATAAAGTTGGGGATCCAAACGTGTTTTGGATCAAAATTATTAAAAGAAAATGTTTTTGGTGTTTTTGCGTTTAATTAATTATGCGTATTATTTTATCTCGTTTGCAGTCCCCCACGCTTCGTCCTACGGGTGGACATACCACTATCCGGGCATGGTATCATCACGCCTCTTCTCACCCTGAGCTTGTTTAGGCCATTGAGGTCACTGGTTTTGGTCCTCTAGTGAGATCTTTATGGCCTACATTATTGCCATATGCGATATTGGTTGCGCTTACTCAGAGGTGGTGCAACATTTCGCACACCTTCCATTTTCTGATCGGGGAGGTTACCGTCACTCCTTCTGATATCATGGCGATCACTAGTCTACCATGGGCTGGTAGTGTGATCCGGTTTGACGCTTTTTTGGAGCGGTTCTTCAAGGCTCCCACTACTTGTAATCGCGTCAGAGACTTGCTCGGTGTTGACCCTAGAGGTCGGGCATTGAGTTATAGTGTGTTATTTATCTACTGGACGAGTCGACAGACTATTTCCAAGGCTGAGGTTCCTCTGTACATCCGATCATTTTTTGCCACCCTGTTGAGTGTCACATTTTTCCCGGTCTTGAACAGCGAGATCAACTATGGGTTGATTGAGCCGCTAGCTGACTTGGACAGAGTTAGTGGCATTAACTGGCCACGGGTGATCCTGGCGCAGACTTATTTCACCCCCTTGACTTAGCTGTTCGAAGTCGCTTACAGGCTCTGCGTTGCTGCCCCATGGTTCTCTAGGTATTTTTTGCTTACTTTGTGAATTGTGTATGTCTTTTTGATTGATTAATCTTAATTAACCCCTTTATTTTTGTAGGCATGGGCCTTCTTTTATCAGTTCCTTCTCACCCCACAGTTCGCTGATGCACCGGAGGATGCCCCGTGTATGGCCCGGATTTGTTCATCTTTCATGGGGGATGTTTTGGATTCTGCTAGCTACTATCAACATCTTTCCAAGTTGACTCTTAAGCAGGTGATGGACCTCGTTTCTATGGACATGATCACCTTTTTATCTTTAGATTTATTCTGACTTTAACGCTCTTTCTTTTCAGGTGAAGCGTAACCCATGGAAGGGTCTTCCAAGCTATCATATGGCGAGGGAGATCCGGCAAGACATGGATCGCAACCCCTTCATCCTTGAGGGGCCCAGGACTCATGAGTGGTACCTAGGTTAGCATATTCAGTTCTGGTGGACTAAGCCGAGAGGCGCATTCCGCCTGCACCTCCCACCGGACTATTTTGGGCGCACTTGGTAATCACTGATCCTGATGAGCGAGAGGTGCTCTTTGAGGATCATGGCGTGAGGCTTTCCGGGTTGCGTAGTGACTACGAGGCCTTTATTCGGGAGAGGCTACTCCCGCTTCACCCATTAACTCAGGCCAAGGCGGAGCATCCTCCTGCTCGTGTTAGGGGTCCGAGAGTGATGGTGGTTCTGGTGCAGGTGCTAGCGACACTGGTGTGGGATGCCGGGTATGAAATGTGTTAATTGTTTTACCCGTGTTAATCCCGATTCTGACTGTTTGTCTGTCTTTGTAGGAATTCACCCGGAAAAGGGTTCGAGTGCCGGACTTGAACGCTACGGTCGGGGGGGGGGCAAGTACATCTTCCTCGGGAATTATTGAAGGAAGATTCGTGATTCCCCTTGACTCTACCTTCTACTTGATGGGTTCCATGGAGATCTCACAGCAGGTGCCTCTTCCACCGAGCTTCCACATGTTGGCCTATGATCCTTCCGACACTACTCACGTGAGTTTTAGATCATAAGAGATCCTTGGGGACGTCTTGACGTTCGTTTACTCACTCCTTTCCTTTTATAGGTCATACGTGAGGAAATGGATCGGGTAGCCAGGCATTCCTTTGCATTGAGAGACTTGCTGATTTCACAGGATGGGATTACACGTGTATGTTGCATATTTCATCCTGTCATATGTGATGCATGAAATGTCTTATTTTTTTTATGTACATGGATGTGACATGTTTTATGATTGTAGGATATGACGGCGAGGAGCGTGGAATTCGAGCGACGCTACCAGGAGCTCGACGGTCGCTTCCAGTCACTAGATATCAGCCATCGTAGCCTTGAGGTTAGCCACCAGGAGCTGGGAGTCCGTTACTAGGGTTTGGAGGCTCAATATCAGAGTTTGGAAACTAGTCACCAGAGTTTGCAGGCTCAGTATTAGGAGTTTCTGCAGCAGAGCAGGCTTGAGCAGAAGCGTGAGCATCCACCTCGGGTTTTCATCAGCCTCTTACGTTTGACCTTGATTCCCTGCTTGATAGTTCAGATGTTGGGCCGATCCTCTCTCTAGAATGGGACACCGGTTTTCTTAACTCTCCCCAGCCTCCTCCTGTGTTCAGTCTAGCGAATGGTGCTCCCGAGAGACCAGCTGCCGAGGGTTTGGAGATATCCTCATGTTGCCCCAAGATCCGGTGGGTGGAGATAATTGTAGGTGGCACATGCTTAGGAGTTCCCTTTTAACTTTAGTTTTAGATTCCTCCTTTTTTTCGAACTGGACTTTTTAGATAGCTCCTCTTTGTAGAATCTTAAAAAAACTTTTGATTTATGAAAGGAAAGGGGAATTTTGGCCATTTGCAATGCCGGGTCCCCACATGTGGTGTTTTATTTTATGAATATACTTGCTTGTTTGTGAATGTTTTTCGTATATGTATCAATGAATGTTAATACTAATGTATGCGGTTAATATGTGTAGGCAACACCGATCTTGAGGGATTTTCTTTAGCTCTCTTCCTTTCTGATGTCGACCTATAACAAACGCCTTAGGGTTTTTCTCCGCATTGTTCGGGGACCCGATTGGTGAAGGATTGAGCACTTTGGTCTGCGGGGTCTTCAATACCTTGCTTCTAGGCCTGTGAATACAGCTTTCATTCGTGCTGCTTTGAAGTTTTGGGATCCCGCCACTCATGTTTTTCGTTTCACCGACTTTGAGCTTTGCCCCTTGGTTGAGGAGTTTCATGCTATCTGATAAGTGTATAATTACACTTATTATCATATAAATTTTATACAATAAACACTGTAATTTTAGTCATTTTTATACTTCATATAAAAGATTTCACGTGGTATGTAGTTGTTTTTGATGCAAATGCAGATACTATGTAAATATTGGGAGTAAAATGAGCTAAAGTGGAATTCTATAAAAAAAGAGTGAAAAATGTGCAAAAAGATGCGTGGAACTTAAAGATTTGGCTTAGGATCGAAGCTGTCGAATATCGGTGAAGTTACAAGAAGAATTCTGAGTAAAACTCAATTCACGGTTACGATAATCATTCACGGTCGTGACTTGTTTACTTCAGAATCAGAAGATTGCCAATAAAAGATTCACGATCGAGACATGTATATCGCGATCGTGACATGGATGGTTTTCTGGTATTATCTTTTTAACTAACAACCGCCAGATAAGCATAATCAACCGCCATTAACCGCCATCAACTACCAACGAACAGACACCTATCAAGAGTCAACCAATCATGAAGAGGTGCTTATCCGTTGTGGATTATATCAAAGCTTCTCAACCAATCACAATGAAGAGAAGCAATCTTTCACCAATGGACACAACCCTTCATTTGGATAGACGTAACCCTTCAAACTCTATAAATAGGGCTCCAAATCTCACAAATTTCATGAGTGCACAGTGGCACATGGTGCAGAAAGATAGAGGAAAACGTTAGAGTGCAAATATAGTGTATAAATAGAGAGTTCACTACGTTCTTAAGTGTTAGTGAGAAAATGTTTAAGTGATTAGAATCCTTGTTTCGATCACTAGATTTCTCTATATTCTCAAGCGATTGTTGTATAAGTGTATTTGCAAATCACTTATTAATAAAAGTTTTCGTTCTTTAATATTCATTTGTTCGATATTCACAAAGAGTAGCATCCTAGCGGAGGTTTTGTACTGGCTGAGATCGAATTCAAAGCAGACGCAGGAATTGCGGGAATTGACGACTCCCATTAAAGAGTTGATACGGTTTGATCAACTTTATCTTTCACTTGCATACCTTACAACTTTTCTTTGCTTTGTTCGTATACTTTTTATTTCAAAGTTTATGATATGTCTATGTGTCATAATGTGTATTTCGTGCTAAGTCTTTTATGTTAATCAAGTTATATGCGTTGGCGTTAATTTTAAGAGTAGTTTCGGGGTTAACAATATTATATATAATCACTGGATCTGTGATATAACGCTGTTTAGTGAACCAACATTTTGGGAATGGTAACTTGCTAAATATGGCTATGTTAGATCGACCCGTAGTGAAAATCTATGTATTTAGAGTCTCTCATCGATCACATCTATATTTACTCTACTTTTCATTCTGATCTTCCTGTTCAAAAATCTCAAAAATATTTTTATTTTTCCTTTACTTTGTCTTTCCTTGTTCATCCTTAGACCTATTCCTTCCATGTGGGTTCGATATCTTTTAAAACTACATCGTAACTGTATACTTGCAGTTATTATCATTTTTCTATGTGATAAGGGGTATTGACAACACCTACATTTTTCGTGAACAAGTTGTTGGCATTATTATTAAGGATAAGTCTTATTGGACGAGTATAGCCAAGTTTCACGAACAAACTTTTTGGAACCATTAAGGGATTAAACTTATC
>CATIWQ010006006.1:0-38760 GCA_949673415.1 Euphorbia schlechtendalii
ATAACCGAAAAGTTCTTAATAAACCTTCTGTAAAATTCAGCATGACCTAGAAATTATCTTATTCCCTTAACATTTATGGGGGGAGGTAATTTCTCAATGATCTCGGTTTTCGCTATTTCTACATGAATTCCTTTCTCATCTATCTTATGACCTAAAACTATACCTTCATTAACCATAAAATGACCTTTCTCCCAGTTCAATACCAAATTAGTTTCTTCACATCTAGCAAGTACTTTATCTAAATTTTCTAGACATTTTTCAAAAGAATCTCCGTATACTGAGAAATCATCCATGAAAACTTCCATAATATCCTCCACATACTTACTAAAAAATTATCCGAAACACACCTTTGAAAAGTAGCTAGAGCATTACACAACCCAAAAGACATTCTTCTGTAAGCAAATGTACCAAATGGACATGTAAGTGGTTTTGTCCTGGTCATCTGGCCTAATATGAATTTGAAAATATCCAGAGAATCCATGTAGAAAACAGTAAAATGCACGACCTGATATCCTTTCTAACATTTGATCTATAAATGGTAAAGGGAAATGGTCTTTTCTAGTGGCTACATTTAATTTTCTATAGTCTATGCAAACTCTCCATCCATTTGTTGTCGTAGTGGGAACTAAATTACCCTTTTCATTCTGAACTACAGTACTACCTCCCTTTATTCAAACACATTGAACAGGACTGACCCATTCACTATCTGAAATTGGATAGATAATTCCTGCATCTAATAACTTAATAATTTCCTTTTTAACAACTTCCTTCATGTGAGGATTTAATTTTATTTTCCTTTCTATTCTAGGTTTACTATTATTCTCCAAATTAATAGAATGCATTACTATATTAGGGCTAAATCCTCTAATATCGGAAATTCACCATCCAATACTTCTTATTCTACCCTTTATTGTCTCCAATAATGCTTCTTCCTGCAGACCAGATAACTTACTAGAAATGATAATGGGTAGGGTATTGTTACTTCCTAAAAATGCATACTTTAAATGAATAGGCAATTACTTCAATTCTATTAAAGGTGGTTTATCTATAGAATGTGGTATAGGATCATCTTCTCTAACTAATTTTTCGGTTTCAGAGGAATATTCTAAAATTTGAAGGGATTCAGATGTTGACTCTTCAAGAGATGTAACGTGAAAAATTTCATCTACGCATGTATCAATTAAGTTATCAATCATGTAATCAATGCAAAAATTATCCCAAAGCATATTAGTAAACATTATGACAAAAAATAAAATAAAATAACAAACAAACAAATATATAAATAAAATAAAAGCAAAATAAAAACGTACCATAGTCTCCAGTAATTTAATCTCTAGCGCCTTCCCCGGCAACGACGCCAAAAACTTGTTCACCACTTTTCTACTGATAAGTTTAATAACTTGTTCGCAAGATTTTGGCTTTAAAGTACAGGTGTTGTCAATACCACTTATCAAATAGAAAAATGATGATAACTGTAAATATACAGTTGCGATGTAGTTTTAAAAGATATCGAACCCACGGGGAAGGAACCAGTTCTAAAGACTAACAAGAGAAACAGAACAAAGAAAATAAAATAAATGATTTTATTGTTTATTGGGTAGGTTGGGATATGATGGTGGATAAATGTATATAGATTAGAGTAGAAGAAATTAGTATAGATTATCCCTACGAACAAATATAGCAAAGAAAACATGCAAAATCAACAAAGATATTACGTACACTAGACTAATTTAACAAATTCGATTCTAGATATTCATATATTCAATTATTCATCGCAGAGCAACACATGAAATGACTTTTCTAAATCTAGTGCAAACGAATTAAGATAATTATATAAACCTGGATAACAATACTACTATGCTTAGTACGGGTCGTTCTCACATAGCCATATTTAGCAAGTTACCATTCCAAAAATGTTGGTTTACAAAACAGAGTTATAATCACAAATCTAGTGATTATACACAATCTCGTTAACCCCAAAACTACTCTTAAAGTTAACTCAAAAGCATATAACTGGATTAATATAAAAGACTCAACACGAAATACACATTATAATACATAGACATATCATAAACTTCGAAATAGAAAGTATAAGTAGAAAACAAAGCAAAGATGTAAGGTATGCAAGTGAAAGCTAAAGTTGATCAAACCGTATCCACTCTTTAATGGGAGCCGTCAATTCCCGCAGTTCCTGTATTTGCTTTGAATTCGGTCTCGACTCGTACAGAACCTCCGCTAGGATGCTATTCTTTGTGAATATCGAATAAATGAATATTGAAGAACGAAAACTTTTATTAATAAGTTATTTGCAATTACACTTATACAACAATCACTCGAATATGTAGAGAAATTTAGTGATCGAAATAAGGTTCGAATCACTTATACATTTTCTCGCTAACACTTATGAACGTAGCGAAATCTAGATATTTTTACTCTCTATCTATGAGATACACTTATCACTCATGCCACACCACACATGCCACACCACATATGCCATGAAAATGGTTGAGTTTAGAGCCCTATTTATAGAGTACGAAGGGTTGCGTCTATCCAAACGAAGAGTTGTGTCCATAGGTGAAAGATTGCATCACTTCATTTTGATTGGTTGAATTGGGTTGACCTTATCCACAATAGAAAGACACCTTTTCATGATTGGTTGACTTCGAAAAGGTATCTTATCATTTGGTAGTTGATGGCGGTTGATCATTCTTATCCGGCGGTTGAAAGAAGAGAAGAGTTGACTAAAAAACCGTCAAGATCGCAATCGCGAATAATTGTCGCGGCCGTGAATACTTGGTTGGCAATTTTCTATTGTGAACGTTAACAAGTCGCGACCGCGATATGTGTGTCACAATCGTGACATGCCTTTTTCACATGATTCCTCTATGTGATTTCTACCGATCTTTGACATCTTCGATCCTTTGTCAAATCCTTAAGTTCCACGTATCTTTTTGTACCTTTTTCACTCTTTTTTCATAGATTTCCAACTTTAATCATTTTACTTCCAAGATTTACCTAGTACCTGCATTTGCATAAAAAACAACTACATACCACGTGAAACTTTTATATGAAGTATAAAAATGACTTAAACTATAGTGTTTAATGTGTAAAATTATCATGATAATAAGTGTAATTATACACTTATCACCTAGGCTTCGCCCGCACAGGAGAGGAATTAGACGATTTGCACTAGAATCAGCTTTGGGTCATTTCTCCCATTTGCGCGATAACCCACCTTGTTTCTCTCATAATTTTACAAGCTCATAAATACATTTTAATTTAAATCAAATAAACTTATTCAAAGTTTCTCATATGGGATATTGTTCTTTTGAGAGTAAGTTAATGAAAAACAAATTTTTCCAACAGGAGGTTGGTAAAACTTGAAAGGGAAAACTTTTGGGATTCTGAGAGTAACCAACCTCCACCAACCAATCGTGCGTGATAGTGGAAATGCCAGGATGAGAATTGGGGTAGGGCATTTTGTCAGCTATAGTTGATGGTTATTTTAACCGATAATTAAATTTAATCCAACAAACAATTAATGTCATATTTACAATTCAATTTAATTCAAAAAATATAAACTTTGTTAATAACATTCATATAATGTAGCTACACTAAAATGAATGGCTTACATTAATGCACAATATTTGAATTTTTCTACGATCAAATAATGCCGAACTTTGAATTGACTTTAGAGAACTAAACTTTTTTGTTTTCCATTCTTAAAATATAAATGGAAATCATTTTATGAAAAATAGTTAAAATATAAAATATTTTTATTTCTATCAAATTAGTATTGTTAAATAATTGAAAAAATCAAATCTTCATACATTATATTAGATTACACACGTAAATAAAATACAGTGTATTAAATTTTTGTTGAAATTAATTTAACAAGTTCTTTAATTCATATTTTAATATAGTAAGTCAGAATACATGGCCACAAATATAGAAAAATAGGGATTCTTCTTTACTAAGATATTGGTATTATATTACAATTTGAAACCCGGGTCGGCCGGTTAAACTGGGTTCGATCAAAAAAGGTAGTTGATTCAGTTTGTTGTTCAATTGAACCAAGCATGTCGCTTTAACCATTTTAATTTTTTAAAAAATCATTATATTTTTTTATGTTGTAACTATGTATTGATCTCACAACCTCTAGCATGCACATCACATACAATAACCATTGAGTTAGCACACTCAATTGTTTTAATATTATCACTTTATTCTTTTATAATATTTCTTTTTTTATTATTTAAATACAACTAATATTTTATTTTTTAAAAATACTACTATACGTGTATTTAGTTTTGTATTTAATGCATTATGTAATCAGTTCAACTATATTGTATTTTAAAAACATTTTCTCAATTACAGTTTAATTTTTTACGTAAGTAAATATTATTTAAATTTATTTTAAATCAAATCAACATTAAATATTACATAAGAAATTTAAATGGATATGTATAAATTTTTACTTAATATATTGTGTTTAAAGTTTCTTATATTATTTTTTAAATATGAAAAAATTTATTAATTTTTCTATTTAATTTATAAAATATGATTTATTTTAAACTAAATTTGATTTCTTTTAAAAAAAGTAGTGACTCATTCTTAAAAGGATCATGTTTATTATTATATTGTATTTTATTCCATATCAAGATTAATTTTGAATTATGAATTACTAATATAATAAATATTTATTATTGATGCAGTATAACTTTTATTATATGTTTAATATCAAATTATTAAAAATATTGATATTTTTAATATGTTTTTTGAGATTTCAAGTCGATCATTGAATTAGTCTGATTGAACTTAAATTCATGAACCTTTCTCTTCACCAATTCGATGACCAATCCGGGTCTGAAAACCATGAAAAGATTAAAACATTGTGAATACTTAATTGTGGTCAAACCTTTTTTAAATACTATAGCCCACAGACAAAAATTTTTAAATTAAGGCCAGGTAGCCCACCTTCTCTTCTTCTTCCTTATTTCATTTCTGTGAAGTGTTTTCTAGGTTATGACAGATTTAAGCTCCGGCGGCTAGGGTGGGGCAGCTCGAAGAGTTTAACATTAGTTTTTTTTGTTGAATAAAGTCCTAGTCTTCAGGTTCATCTTTAAGTATTTAAATTGTTTTATTTTTCTGTTATCAATTTGAAATATTTTAGCTAAGTGGACTGCTTTTATTTTCCTGTTAAAACTTTTTATTGAATGACTGTTTAAGCCAACGTTAATGTTAATAAAATCAATTCATTTGATCTCTTTTATGTGTCTTTCTTAATCTTTTAATTAAGGATTCCTAACATTCTAGTATCAGGGCTTGATAACTCAAAGCAGCAGTCTTTGAAGTTTTGCGATAGCAAAAAAGAATGACTATAGAAGGGAGTTTCGTACAACCCGCCATTTCACGCTTCAATGGTAACTATGATCATTGGAGTATGTTGATGGAGAATTTTCTATGATCAAAAGAATTCTAGTAGCTGATAGATCCGAGTTATATCAAACCAACGAGTGAATTAGTGTTGGCAAATGGAAACGAAAGAAGAATGATGAGATGAAGTTGAAAGATTTAAAAGTGAAGAATTATCTTTTTCAGGTGATTGATCGGATTGTCCTCGATACCATTTTAAAGAATGATACTTCCAAAGAGATATGGGAAGAAGTATGAAGGAAATGCAAGAGTTAATAGGTCTCATTTTCAAGCTCTCCACGAAGTATTTGAAACGCTTGAAAGAGGGCTGATGAACATGTGACTGAGTACTTTTCTAGAGTTATGATAGTGGCCAACAAGATGCGTGTCTATGGGGAAGATATTTAGGATGTCAAAGGGTTGAACAAATTTGGCATTCTTTAACTGAAAAATTCAATTTTGTTGTATGTTCTGTTGAGGAGTCAAAAGACATTGATGCTCTTACTATCGATGAATTACAAAGCTCATTGATAGCACATAACAAAAGTTCCAAAGATGAAATGGGGAGGAGAAAGCCTTGAAGGGGACATATGAAGGAGAAAGAGGTCATGATCGCGATACTTACAAAGGAAGAGGAAGAGGTCGAGCAGACTTCAACAAGGCAACCGTCGAGTGTTACAGTTGTCATTGACTTGGAAAATTTCGAAATGAATGTCCTTTGAAGAATTAAGCAAATTATGAAAAAATTGTAGAGGATGAGGAAATGCTTTTGATGTCTTATGCTGAGTTGAACAATCATGAAGAGAAGATGCATAATTTCATGACTCGAGGTGCTCTAATCACATGTGGAGAGATAAAACTACGTTCAATGATCTTGATGAAACATTTTTTCATCTAGTAAAATTGGGAAATAACACTTCGATAGATGTGAATGGAAAAGGAAGTGTGAAGCTACTACTGAATGTAGTTAATTATGTTGTTCTTGAGGTATACTATATTCCTGAATTGAGAAATAATCTCTTGAGCATAGGACAATTGCAAGAAAGAGGTTCGGCCATTTTAATCAAGGAAGGGATGTGCAAAATATTTCATCCGAAGAAGGGTCTTATAGTTCATACCAACATGAGTACTAATCGGATGTTTATCTTGCTGCCTTAGTCTCAATCTTCCTCCAAAGTACAATTAAATCAATGCTTTCAAATAAGGACTCAAAACTTGTTTTACCTATGCCATCATAGGCATAGAAATTTAAGTTACAAAGGTTTGAGAATCTTGTTGTATAAGAAAATGGTATGTGAACTTTCTCAACTCAATGCTCCTAATGTAACTTGCACTGGTTGCATCAATGGGAAGCAACACTACAATTTTATTCCAAAAGCCTCTCAGAAATTGGTACTTATTCATATAGATATTGTCATCCTATCACCCCTATATCAAATTGCAACAAGAGGTACATGTTGATATCTATTGATGATTATAGTAGAAAAGCATGGGTATAGTTTTTTAATGGAAAAGTCAAGGGCTCTGAGCTTTTTTTATGCTTTAAGACTATGGTTGAAAAAGAAATAGGGTTGTTTCAAATTTTTTCGCACTGATAGAGGAGGAGAATTCAATTTAAATGAATTCAATGATTTTTGCAAGCAAAGTGGCATCAAGAGGAAGTTGACCACCGCTTACACACCACAAAAAATGGTGTGTCTAAAGAAAAAACAGAATCATAATAAACATGGTTCGCTCTATGTTACCGGAGAAGAATATACCCAAGTCTTTTTAGTTGGAGGCAGTGAATCAAACTATTATGTCCTAAATAGGTGTCCAACATTATCTGTGAAAGATGTCACGCCAGAGGAAGCTTGGAGTGGAGTGAAACCCTCAATCGATCATTTTAGGGTTTTTGGCTTTATAGCACATGTTTATGTTCCAGAAGAAAGGACTAAACTTAATAATATAAGCATTATTTATGTTCTATTGGGGGTTAGTGAGAAATCAAAAGGTTACAAGCTATTTGATCCAATATCTAAGAGAGTTGTTTTGAGTAGAGATGTAGTTTTTGAAGAAGAAAAAAATGGGATTGGGATGTGAGTTACGAAAAACAAATAGCTATGGGTTTAGAATGGGGTGATCATAACAATGGTGAAAGTGAAGAAGGGATGAGTGAAAATGATAATGAGGGAAATACTAATGTAGAGGTGGTAGAAGATTTAAGTGGTGAGGGAGTTAGAGACAATGAAGATGTCTATAACAAGGGTGAAGAGAGAGCATGGGAGCTAAGGTAATCTGGTGAAAGGAAGCCTCCAACATGAATGAATGATTATGTTATTAGTGAAAGTCTATTAGACAATGAAGTACATATGGTTGTAGCAACTGATCTTTTAAGCTTTGAAGGAGCTATAAAGAGTGGAAATTGGAGATTAGACATGGAAAATGAAATCAAAGTCATTGAGCTACAAACTCATTTAACTACCAACTAAAGCAAAAAGAACAGGATTTAATAGGGTCTACATAACCAAGTACTATGAGAATGGAAATATCACCAAGTATAAGGCTTGTTTGATTGCTAAAGGACACTCTCAAGAGTACGGAGTGGACTATACAAATGTGTTTGCACCTACCGCAAGGATGGATACAGTATGGATTATAATTTCTCTCAACACACAAAAGAATTGGACAATCTTTCAATTGGATATGTAGTTGATTTTTCTCCATGGTGAGCTAAATGAAGATGTTTATGTGGTGCAGCCAAGAGGATATGAGAAAGAGGGCAGTGAGCACCTAGTTTACAAGTTACATAAAGCTTTGTATGGATTAAAACAAGCTCCCTGAGCTTGGTTTATCATATTTCGTTAATGAAGGGTTTCAAAGGTGCGATAGTGAGTAGAGATTATTCACAAAGGGAGGCAAAGAAGGAAAGATCATCATTGTAAGTGTTTATGTTGATGATTTAATCTTTATATGTAATGATGAAGTTATGATGTTTGAATTTAAAGCATCTATCAATTCGACATGTTTGATTTGGAAAAAATGAGGTTTTTTCTTGGAATTGATGTGCTACAAAGTTCCGAAGGTATTTTTATATGCCAAAGGAAATATGCTTTGGAGGTTTTGAGAAGGTTTGGTATGGTGGATAGTAATTCAGTGAGCACTCCAATAGTTCAAGGTTTCAAAATAAGCAAAAGTCAGGTTGGAGACTTTGTCGATGAGACATATTATAAGCAATTGGTGGGTAGCTTAATGTATCTCACTGCCACAAGACCAGATATGATGTTTACTGCGTGTCTTATTAGTAGATATATGGAAAAGCTAATGGAGATTCATCTTTGGGTAGCAAAGAGAGCACTACGATACTTAAAAGGGATAGTAAATAATGGAATTAATTCTCTATAAGAAAGGAGGAGATGGTGAACTGTTAGGGTTTACGGATAGCAAATATGCTAGAGATATGGAAGACATGAAGATCACATTAGGTTATGTGTATTTGATGAACTCAAGTGATGTCTCATGGTGCTCAAAAAAGAAACTAATTGTAACTTTGTCAACCATAAAGGTTGGGTTTGTGGCAATTGCAGATTGTGCTTGTCAAGGAGTCTAGATGCAGAGAATTCTAAAGAAACTAGGACATTCCAATAAAGATTGCATTTCTGTGTTTTGTGACAATAGTTCAACCATCAAGCTATCTAAAACCCACTTATGCATGGACACAACAAATATATAGATGCGAGATTTCGTTTCTTAAGGAATAATACTAAAGATGGTATAATTGAATTATTTCATTGCGAGAGTGAGGACCATATGGCGAACATAATGACCAAGCCGTTGAATCTTGAACTATTTTGGAAATTCAGGAAGCTGCTGGGAGTGTGTGAAAATTTTATTTTAAACTAATTGCTTCAAAGCATTTGGTTTAAGGGAGGGAATGAAGAGTTTAACGTTACTTTTTCTGTTGAATAAAATCCTAGTCTTCCGGAGCATCTTTTAGTATTTGAATTGTTTTATTTTTCTATTATCAATTTGAAAAAATTTTAGCTAAGTGGACTGCTTTTATTTTTTAGTTAACTTGTGTATTGAATGACTATTTAAGCCAACGTTAATGTTAATAAAATCAAGTCATTCAATCCTTTTATGTGTCTTTCTTTATCTTTTCAATTAAGGAAACCTAACACAACTGATATACCCCCACCCCACCCTCCCACCCTTAATCGAGATTCAGGGATCTTGGCGGCCATTATTGATGTTGTAAGTTGAATTAAATAAGAAAATGGAGGGGATTGAATCGAAGGCAGAGGTGGTCAGAGAGGTAGAGGAGTTGAGGAGTGGTGGTCGGAGAGGTAGAGGAGATGGGGAAGGAAAAGTGGCGAGAGACATGGATAATAATGTTTTTGTGAATTTAAGATTTGAATGTTAGGGTTTAAAAGGTAGGAGAAGAAAGAATTTAGCTTTTACCAAATTAATTTTGCCACATCATCAACTTTATCAGTATTAGAACAAAATTCTTTAATTGTAAACGCTTCAAATTCTCAAACCCCATTTTGAAGAAAAAAATACTCATAACCCTTCCAAGTGAAAACACAATTGAAAACACAGTGTATATTTTTTTTTTAATTTTACCACCAATTTAAAATGCTATGGTAAAACATTAACCAAACAATGGCATTCCATATAAATTAAGCCCATTATTCATGGTTCCAATGGGCTTGAAAATTGGACCCCATTCGAGCTCAGCCTGTCAAGTTGACCTCAAATAGTACCCTTGGGCCTTGGTTACCTTTCCTTTTCATTATAAATATTAAATGTTCAAATTTTATAAATAATTTAACCAATATTTTAATTAATTTAAAAAATATAAGAAATATGATTTGAAATGGAAGATTCTATACAAGGCTTGGTCTCACTCCAATCACAATTGCCCTATTCAAATATACTCAGAATTATGGATGATTGATCACAAGCAAAATCGACGTTTTTCTAATATTTTACGTTTAAATTCAATTTTACCTGTTTTGTTTAGTGTGTGACTTATTCAGTTATGATAATTTAAGAAATTATATTCCCCAAATCGACATAATCAATTTGAAAAACAAAAAAGAATTTTTAAATAAATTAATAGAAATTATGACTTCAATTTTAATTAGTTTATGTAATCCTTTAATACACGCAAATTGAATAAATAAGACATCAATATGCAATTTGAATAGAATGGTATTTAAATATATGAGTTATAATGTCTTCTTCTCCAAGGAAAATCACTCAGACCCCAAATTAATAAACAAATATATCAAATATCCAACATTACTTCGCTTTTTCTTTTGACAAGTTTACTTGTCAAAGAAGAAGATAGGCTCCATGCTAAAAAATCATAAAATAATAATGCAACATGAATTAACAATCTATATATAGGAACTAAATTACAGAACAATCCATCAAAAAAATTAACTACAACATACAGAATTCAATGGATGGTCTTTTCCTATACTGTTTAGTAATTACGTTGTTATCTGTCACAGTCTATGGAGCCAGAAAAATTTCATACTCTCTTTGGTGGAACCCGAAACGGCTCGAAAGGAGGTTGAGACAACAAGGGATTAAAGGCACACCATACAAGCTCATGGTTGGAGACGTGAAGAGCTATATAAGAATGATAAGTGAAGCAAGGTCCAAGCCTATTACTCTAAACCACAACATTGTTTCAAGAGTTGACCCATTTACTCTACATATAGTCCAACAATATGGTCAGCTTTTGACTTTTTTGTTATTTTATAATCGAACCATTTCAACATATATATGTTTTTGTACTTCATTTTTTCAGGTAAGATATCAATGTTTTGGAATGGGAATGCACCAAGGTTAATCATCTCAGACCCGGAACTAACGAAAGAAGTGTTGTCTAACAAGCTTGGTCATATTCGAAGGCCGAATATAAGCCCGCTTATTCTTGTTCTTGCAAGAGGACTTACAGTTTTGGAGGGTGAGAAATGGGCAATTCATAGAAGGTTGATAAATCCGGCTTTTCGCATGGAAAAACTTAAGGTTAGTTTACCCTATTTCGGTTTCCGCATAGTTTATGAAGACGTTGCTTAATGGTGTCGAATTTTGTTCGAAAGGGGATGATACCGATATTTGCATCGGTCTGCAATAAGATGATACAACAATGGAAGAACAAGGTTAGCGACGAAAACGCCTTCGAGGTTGATGTATGGCCTGAAATGAAAAAAGTCGCTAAAGATATCATTTCACATGCAGTGTTTGGAAGTAGTTACGAAGAAGGGAAGATGATATTTCAACTTCAAGAAGAGTTGGTTTTACTTACGATCGAGGCTATGCGGTCCTTGTACATTCCGGGATTCAGGTACTGATTACGAGACCTACTCAGCCTTTGATACACGAAAAGTAGAAATACTTACGGTTAAGGTTGTTCTTGAAAGAGGGCCTCAGGGACGACCGCCTCGAGCCCGTAGCGAAATGGGCCAAAAATATTTTTTAAGCCTTTGTTATGGTGAAAATAAACATAAATATTTTTTAATTAATTAAAAAATTTGAGTTAGGTAGGGGCAATTCTAACATTTTCAATACTTTAATAATTTTAAAATTGAAGGCCTTTTTATATTTTTTTTGCCTCGGGCCCTTAAAATATCAAGATCGGGCATGCTTACGGTGATTTTTATGCACTAGATTTGTTCCGACCAAGAAGAATCTGAGGAGAAAGAGTTTGAACACACAGCTTACATCAATGCTGAGAGATTTAGTCCAGAGGAAATGGAACGCAATCAAAACCGGACAATCAAAAGTGGATGACTTACTAAGCTTGCTATTGCATTCTAGCGAACAAGAGAACTCAGTAAATTCGATGAGAATCGAAGAGGTAATAGAGGAATGCAAAGTATTCTACTTAGCTGGCCAAGAAACTACTGCAAGCCTCTTAACATGGACAATGATAGTCTTAGCTATGCACCCCGAATGGCAAGAAAAGGCAAGGCAAGAAGTTCTACAAGCATGCGGAAAAAAAGAACCCGATTTCGAAGCTTTAACACACCTCAGGATTGTGAGTTTTTGTTTTTTTGTATAACAGTCTTTGCAGAATCAGGTCAGTTTGAATGTGCTTTCCCAAGCTGCTTTTCTCAGAAGCTCTATTTTCAACCTTTTCCTATAAGCAGCATAGTTGATTTTGGAAAAAATATGTTAGACAGTTCTTTATTAAATAGTATGAACGACCAAAATATGTAATTCTATAAAAAGTTAGTGAGAACAACTTATTAAAATAGCAGCTTGAAAAGCAATACGAAACAGACCCCGAGACTTTAATGCTTATACAATTTCCAATTTTTCGCAGGTAACCATGATCCTCAATGAGGTCTTAAGGTTATATCCGCCCGTGATCGCGTTATATCAACATACCTACAAGGAGTCAAAGATAGGAGACTTGGAAATCCCGGCAGGGGTTGACCTTTTGTTACCCACAATGCTCATTCATCGCGATCCCGAGTTTTGGGGAGATGATGCTGAAGAATTTAGGCCCGAGAGATTCTCGGAGGGGGTTTCAAAGGCCGCGAAAAATGATCACGTGGCATTTTTCCCTTTCGGGTGGGGCCCAAGGACTTGCATTGGGCAAAACTTCACGTTGTTGGAAGCAAAGACGGTTTTGGCAATGGTTTTGCAGCATTTCTCGTTCGAGCTCTCGCCTTTGTACTCTCATGCTCCGTATACTATCATGACATTGCAGCCACAACATGGAGCTCAGATTATAATACATGAAATATAAGTTGTGAGGTGTCTCGTGTAGATCGTTGCTAATGTATGATAAATAATGGCTGTTGAAGAGTTTTCCCTTGTGTGTAGTATTATTGCAGCGTAGTTAATTATTTCTTTTTCTATGTTTCTGGAAAGAATGTTGAATAAAGGAAAAAGTGTTGTTGGCCTTCCTATTTGAGAGGAAAATTGAGTTTAATTGAATATGTGTATAAGAAGCAGCATTAACCGTCACATTTCAACCATGTCATAGTCAATGAGGGGAAAATTGAACAAATATTGTACAATATTGGCCTATGTAACACCGCGGGAGTAATTTTGTTAATTTCCGTTGAAATAACACATTTTATATCAAATTTATGGACAGATATTACAATAATATATAATTCGAACTGTTTGCATAAATTTAGGTTTAATTTCACTTATAATACATCAACTATACTTGTATTTACGTAAATTGCTATGATTTAGACACTATTTTTTTTTTTGAAAAACATTTAGACACTATTTGAACTATACAATAATATATGATTTTAACTATTTGCATTAATTTAGACACTTACAATTGCTTTGATTTCAAACATAGTAAAGTTGAACAATTCTGCCAGATGTTGGAGGAAATATCCATCCATGGTAACTTATTTATTTCTAGTGCAGTTATTCTTTTGCGTTTGTTCTTTTTTGTTTATCAAGTACTCCATCATACTATATAACTCATTTTTTTCAGATATCTTCAATTTCTCAATTGATGGACTTGTTAGCCTATTTATGCATATATTTTATTTTAGTAGAAAATCCATTTCATCTTGCTATATGTGTGGGTGCACTGTTTTTCCTATTTCAGCCCTTTATATTTTAGACATACAAAGTGACTATTTATATGCTTAGCTGATTTTACTATTATCGTTTCAGTATTCAGACTATGTGGATGCATGTTTGAGGCTGGCAGCAATTGCTAAAACTCGAAATACTCTTCAATTAATCATTGATTTGGTAATTGTCTTTCTCTACAAACGCCATTTCTTAGATCATTTTAGAAATTTTTCTCATATTATTTGGCTTTTGAGTTTTGAGTCACTAGCCCCCAAGTTATATGCCTTGATAAAAATTCAAACTAATTCTGAAATACTACAGATATTTCAAGAGGCGAATATTTTGGTAGTAAATTTTAATTTTGATTCTAATATCAAAAGAATATTCTTGATGTCCCATGAGAAGTGCCCATTTCAATTTTTTTTTTTTTTTTTTATTTGGTGGATTTGGGGATTGAGTAGTTAAGAGTGTTAGAAAGAAGAAAGCAGGAAGGTGAACTTAAAAGAGTGCGACAACTTGATTTCTTATGATTCATGTACCTTCATTAGTTCATTGTAATTTGTATTCGATGTTTGGTTTAAATCTATTAGAACCTCATGATAATTATAAGGCATTACCCCATTATTAGAGGACATGATCTTGGAAGTTGCAATTGCATTTTTTTTTGTGCAACATTTCCTACCTGACTTATGGAATAGTGGACTAGATTATATCGCGTGTATAAATCTGAACTTATAGTATAATATATGAAAAAAACCATTGATATATCTTTATAAATAATTTGCACTTTCGGCATGCCAATGAAAATCAAAGAGATTACAAAGATGACAATGCCGAAGAAAATGCTAAAAATCTTATTGCAGCAAGAACTTCATTTGGTTTTCCTATCATGTTGGACTTTATAGTTTCCTCTCGCAGAAACAACTTCATTTTGAAATATTTACTACAGAATCAGAATCATATATCTTGGCTATCTTGCTGTTGGATGCACAAATTATGGGATGTTTGAAATGCATTGCATATAGGTTTGAATTGGTTGTATCCGTAAAAAAATTAGTGCAGCTTACTGCAAGTTGAAATGGTCTCTTTTAGTTTCTTTACTAGTTCAATAAGTTAGCTATTTTCTAGTAAGATTTGTTTGTTGAGATTTGTTAGTTCTGTAAGTCTATTTCTATTTTTCAGCGTGCAGATTGTAGTGGAGAATTTAGTGGAAGATTAGTTTATTTTTCTATAATAAATAATTCAAGTAATCAAGAGGTAACATATCACTTTCTCAAAGTTTCTTGTTAATACAAAACTTCTTCATTCAAATTATTCTCTGTATTTTTTCTGATGCAACTTTTCTTTTGTTTCATGGTTACCAGAGCGCCATGTTGTTCAAACTTAGTTTGAGTGTTGAAAAAGAAAAGTTCTTTTTATTTGCAATAATGAAGATGGCAAACAATGGAAATACACAGAATGGGATGGAGAAACTTGTGAGCAGCAATTACAAGTACCGGAGAATGTATATGGAGGCGTACCTTCAAGGACAAGATTTATGGGAATTAGTTGCTGGTAGTGATACTGAAATTCCAGCAGATACTCCTGAGAATGCCGAATTACGACGAAAGTGGGAGATCAAGTGCGGGAAGGCGCTTTTTGCTTTGAGAACGTCAATAAGCAAAGAGCACATTGATCATATTCGTAATTCAGATTCTCCGAGAGCAGTTTGGGCAACACTTGAAAAGGTATTTACCAAAAAGAATACGGCAAGGTTGCAACTCTTGGAAAATGAATTGGGAATCTTGAAACAGGAAGGTATGTCAATTTCAGAATATTTCTTGTGAGTTAAACGTATCTGTTTTGAAATTTCAGAAATTAACGAGGATGAGAAAATTAGCGAATCTCGTCTACGTCGCTTCCTTATTCGCGGCTTGAAGAAGGAGTATGGGCCCTTCATCACTTCTATTCAAGGATGGTCACAACAGCCCTCTGTTGAAGAATTAGAGAATTTACTTTCTAATGAAGAAGCTCTTGTAAAGCAAATGGCAAAGAGCTTTGAATCTGATGCTGTTCTCTTTTCAAAGGGAAAGCAAAATAAGAAGAATTCTTTTGGGCTCAAAAATCCCAAAGAAGAAAAAGGTGATTCCAATGTAGAAAGGGGTGTCAATTCACATGAAAAGAAACGTGTCACATGCTATAGATGCAGAAAACCTGGGCATATCAAAAGATATTGTAGAGTGAAGCTTGTTAAAGCCAATGCTGCATCCATAAATATATAAGAAGATCAGCTCAAATGGGAACATTGCTTTTCTGTCGAGGCTGTTGATCGACCAACTCTAAAAAGGGAAGATTGGATCATGGATTCAGGTTGTTCTAACCATGTTACAGGTAACGACGCTTTGTTCTCGGAGATGCATGGCACATCGTAGAGATCATGTCATTGTTACAGCTGATGATTCTACTCACCCAGTAGCAAACGAAGGGGCTGTGGTAATTGACGTTGCCGGTACGGAAGGTGTAAAGCTGGATGATATTTACCATGTTCCAAGTTTGGCAAACAATCTGATTTCTGTTCCTCAAATTACTGATTCCGGAAAATATGTATTGTTTGGTCTAAAAGATGTGAAAGTTCTTAACAATGTAAAAGAAATATTAGTTGATGTTATTTTTTCTGGAGAAAAGAAAGGGCGTTTGTTTATCTTATCTGCAGGAGAAGCTTATGTGAAGAAAACCAGCCAAACTGATAATGCTGCGATTTGGCATGCTCGGTTGGGCCATGTTGGTTATCAATTATTGCAGTAAATTTCTTCTCATAAGCTAGTAGATGGGTTGCCAATTTTGAAGAATGTTCGTGAAGATGTCATTTGTCAATGTGCTTGTCATGTAGCTAACCGGTTGCCTTCTTGGCCAGGTACACGAAAATCTTCATTTGAGATTGTATATAGAGAAAAGCCAAATGTAAATTACCTTCGAGTATTTGGATTTATTTGTTATGTTCATGTTCCTAAATCAAATCAAACTAAACTTGACCCGAAAGCTAGAAAATGCATTTTTGTTGGCTATGATTCTCACAGGAAAGGTTGGACGTGTATGGATCCACAAACAAAGAAGTTTACTACTTCCAGAGATGTGGTGTTTGATGAATCTCATCTTTATGTCATTCTCAAAATGTTATTCTGGATGGTGGTCCTGCTAATGTAGAGCATCTATTTCCCTAAGAAATTATTCAACCACTTGTTAATGAAGATATGGAGTATCAAGCCCCGGTTCAAACTGATGTTGAATGAGCAGCATGTGGTCAGAAGATCAGTGAGAGAGAAACGACACCCAAATTATCTCAAAGATTATGAAGTGGGACTTAACAATTGTTCTATTACTTCATGTTTCTTTACAGAAGGTTTAACTTCAGAAGAATCAGCAAGTTATGATGAGGCACAAGGCTGTCCCAACTGGTGAAGAGCAATGGAAGAAGAGATTGAAGCTCTACACAAAAATGAAACTTGGGAGTTGGTTCCTAAACTGAAAAATTATGAGGCGGTCACTTACGAATGGGTTTTTCGGTTGAAGAAGAAATTGCATGGAACCATCGATAAGTTTAAAGCTCGTCTAGTTGCTCGTGGCTTCTCTTGAAGTTATGGATTGGATTACGAAGAGACGTTCGGCCCGGTTGCAAAGATGGTGACGATGAGAACACTTATTTCACTTGCTGCGTTTAAAGGTTGGAAATTATGGCAAATTGATGTGAAGAATGCATTTCTTTAAGGTGATTTGGATCGAGAGGTGTTTATGGAGCAGGCCATTGGATTTGTATCCGAACAATTTCCAAATTATGTGTGTCGCTTAAAGAAAGCGCTTTATGGCTTAAAGCAAGCCTCGAGAGCGTGTTATGGTAAAGTCTCTCAATATCTCATCTTTTGTGGTTTTAGAGTTTCTGATTCAGATTCCAGCTTATTCATAAATCAAAATCAAATTTACATCTCCTAGTTTTGTTATATGTTGATGATATGATTATAAGTGGAGAAAATGAGTCAGAAATTTCTAAATTGAGAAATGACTTGTCTATTCGTTTTGAGATGAAAATCTGGGAGAAATTGAAGGTTTTCTTGGTTTAGAAGTGGAGAAATCAAACCTGGGTTACTTTGTCTCTCAAAAGGGATACGCACAGAGTCTCTTTGAGCGTTTTAGCATGGGGGAGTCGAAATAAATGGCTACTCCAATGGAACAAAATCTGAAGTTACAGAAAGATAAAGGAAAAGTGTTGAAAGATGCAAAGAAATTTTGACAACTTGTTGGATGTTTGATCTATTTAACCATCACAAGGCCTGAGATTTCTTACTCGGTTTCTGTTGTTTCTCAGTTTATGCATAATCCAAGAACTTCTCATTTAGATGCTGCAAAAAGAATCTTGTGTTATGTGAAAGGGTCTCTCAGTCATGGGCTTTGGTATAAGAGATGTGGCAATTTTTTATTAAATGGATTCACTGATGCAGATTGGGCCGGAAATGCGAGCGATCGTCACTCAACCTCTGGTTATTGCTTTAGTACAGGTTCAGCCATCATCTCTTGGTGTAGCAAGAAGCAAGATGTTGTGGCTCTTTCTAGTATGGAAGCAGAATATGTGGCAGCAACCATGGCTGCTCAAGAGTGCATTTGTTTGAAAAGGTTGATTGAAGATATACTGCACCAAGTTAATTATGATGTGCAAATCAGGTGTGATAATGAAAGTGTAGTAAAATTAGCTTCAAACCCAATATTCCATGCTCAGACAAAGCATATTGAAGTCCGACATCATTTTATTCGCGAGGAAGTCCTGAGTGAAGAAATTGAGCTGACAAGTGTTCATACTAATGAACAAGTTGTTGATATTTTTACTAAGGCTTTGATAAAGTCCAAGTTTCTATTCTTTCGGGATGCTCTTGGAGTTGTTGATAGTAAGGTTGCACCAAGGGGGAGTGTCAAAAATTAGTGCAGCTTATTGCAAGTTGAAATGGTCTATTTTAGTTTCTTTACTAGGACAATAAGTTAGCTATTTTCTAGTAAGATTTGTTTGTTGAGATTTGTTAGTTTTGTAAGTCTGTTTCTTTTTTTCAGCTAAGTGCAGATTGTAGTGGAGAATTTAGTGGAAGATTGGTTTATTTTTGTGTAATAAATAATTCAAGTAATCAAGAGGCAACATATCACTTTCTCAAAGTTTCTTGTTAATACGAAATTTCTTCATTCAAATTATTCTTTGTATTTTTTCTGATGCAACTTTTATTTTGTTTCAGTATCGAATCAATACCGAAGTCATTGGAGGGTTCTCTAAAGATTTATATAAAATATTGATGTCTTAAAGCAAGGTCACAAGTTGTTTATTCTTGTAAATATGTAACTTCAAATCAAGAGCCAACTAAGTACTTGTTTTTTTGTTATGTGCTATAGCCTATAGTATGTTTGCCTATAGTATTTTTGCCTATTCTACCCATTTAGTTTTCATGTTATTATGGATAAAGCATATGAAGGGCATCATCATATTACATGGCACACCAATAAAAATATATAACGTGTATAGTATAGTATGAGAACCAAAATAGAAAAACTAGCTATATACATTTGAGGGTCAAGAATGTCTTTTCCAACTTGTAACCTGAAATTAAAGAGGGGGGAAGCGAGAAACAGGAAATGAAGAGTGGGATGGGCAGAATTGCCTGCTGAATAGAAGAAGAAGTTGGTTGGGAAGAAAGCGTGAGATAAGAAAAGTCAGAGTAGTCTATTTTGGCCTGTTTAAAATCTCCCACCCTGCCCCTGCCTGTGGAGTTGTTACTGACAGTATTTCTTTTTTAAAAACATTGCAGGTGCAGTCTACTGTACATATTACTGGCTACTGATTCAGTGGGAGAAAAATAGGCTTTTAAGCCAAGTCTAGTCTTTTACTTTTTTTTTTCTTTTTTAGAAAACAGTTTCTTGACCCACCCGCTGAGTCACTCACCCACGCTCACCCCCACAAACCAGAAGGTTCAGATTTCAGAATCAGTACACTTTCAGACTAATGCTCTCTGCTTTACTATTCCCTTCCTTCTCTTTTGACCATTATACCCTTCTTCTTCCCCAATCAATGCTTTGCCTTTCTTCCTTTTATGCAATTTTCACTGCACTAGTTTCAGACCCTTTATCTTTTCACGTTTGTTAGATCAAGCTTCTTTCTTTTCATTGGGCACATTGAACTAACTATTGTTTCTTAGAAAAAGGTATTTGTGAAAATCAAAGTTACTTAAGTGTAATTATTATAGTTACTCCGGATGCTGAGCTGTGAATTTGTGAAACTTCACTTGTGAACTTTTTTCTTTCTATTTGAATTATTATAGTTACCAAATGTTATCTATGTAGGTTCAAATTATTCCTCCTGCTATGGTGGAGATTTTAAAGGTAGACTGTTTGCTAAAGTTTTTTTTACTGAAATTTGGCCTGAATGAAATACAGGAAAAATTTTCAGGAGCGGTGACTTATAATTTGGGAGTGTTAATGGTGACTGGTGTACAGTATTTCTTAAAATTATTGAAATACGAAGAAAAACAGTGGCTGCATCCAACCCTGAATTCTTCAATGAAAATAATTTCCAATAGTAAATGTTCATCACTTTGCATGAGTAAGGACAAATGCTGTTACATTTGAGGATAAACATGAGCTGGTAAGTAAGTTCAATAATATACAATTAATGATACATATTTACGTGTCAGTTAACGTACTGTTACTTGCCAAGTTAAGACGTATGTAGGTGGCTTGGAGTTAATTGAGTAATGACAAATTAAGAAATCTTGCAGACATTTAGGCCCCTCACTGTTGATATTTTGAATATTAATAATTGAATTGAAATCATCAATTTATAATCCAAACACAAGATGAGAATTGACAAACTTTCTATAAACAAGCTCAATTATAGTATTTAAGGAAAAATAAAGGATGCTGAAAACATTGGATACTTAACTAAACATAATACAAATCATCTAACCCCAACCACATTATACTAAAAAAGACAAAAAAAAAAAAAAAACAATTATTCCAGATCCATTAAGCACATTTCCTGGTGAAATCCAAAGCTGAAACTAATTCATCCATCTGCAACCAAAAGAAAAATTAAGAACAAGAACATGGAATCAATTTTAATAAACAAAAAACAAAAGGACAGAAACTTTACCATTATGGGAACTTGAATTAAAGATGGGGAAGTCACGTGAAGGAGATGGAATGGAAATTGAGAGCCTAGTAGTTGATACTGACGTGCTGCTTTGTGATTTGTCATCCAAATCAAGCCACGAATCTCTGTTTTCCGGCGGCAAATCATCAAAGAAACGATGCACAGTCTGTTGTGGTTCTTCTTCTCTCTGCTCACTTCTCATGTTTCCATGGAGGTAACTGTAATTTTGCTGCTGATACTGTTGTTTCTGGTGTTTTGAAGCATCATGGCCATTGAAGCTTTGGAGCTGCAAGTAGGGATACTCGTTCTGCAAACCAGACATTCCTCTCTGGTTGGAAGAAGAATGAGAAGATGATGAGTTCATTGTAAGTGGAGTGAACTGCCAAGCATCCTCCATTGATGAACCAGACAAGCTTCTCTTTGAACCAGATGGTTCAGAGAAGAAAGCATGCTCATCTACTTCCTTCAGCCCATATGTGTTCCTGCACAACATTTTTCACCATTTCAAACCAAACCCATTTTCAAAAAGTACTCAAAAACCATTATGGACTCACTAATCAAGCTTAAACAACAAAAGGACCTGTAATCAGCAGAGTCTAGAAGCAAGTGAGCAGAGCTATCTTGAGAAGAGAGACCAATACCAAGAGATCTTGAAGAAGAAGACAACAAATGATTGTTGAGATGGGATGAAGAATCAGTGTAAGGAGAATTATAATGAAGCTGGTTTTGGAAATGGTGGTGGGACTGATCATTAGACAGCAAAGAAAGAGAATGGGAAGGTGGGGATAAGAAATTAGACTGATTAACAACATTATTATCAATATTATTGTTCTTAGTGATTGATGAGACAAGTGTTGGATTTTTTGGTGCTGAATTAGCTCCAATTTGAATTTCCACAGGCTTTCTTGAACGGTTCTTCCCTCTATGCATATGCCTTTCACAGTATTTAGAATCTGGGTATGCTTCTTTTGAGCATCTCCATTTCTTCCCATCTGTTCTTCTGCATCTTCCAGGTTCTGGGTCTATTTTTCTCCCCAAACCCATTTGAAAACAGCTCCACCCAACTGCAAAAACACCCAAAAAATCCGAACTTCAGCGTCAAAATCACATTTCCGGCTACAAAAACGCATAAAGTTTCAATCTTTATTACTATGAGAAGCCGGTTGTTGGCGGCCGAACAGCATCTTTGATGGATCCAAGCTGCAGCTTCTTTTGATGCTAAAAAGAAGATCAGATGGAACAGGAATGTTTGAAACCATGTACTTGTAAATCAGAGCTTGGTGTTGAAGCTCCTGAAACTGAGTTGCAGTGAATGGGAACTTGTTTGAATTTGTTCCTCCACTCATCATAATTATACCAGGTATAGAACGGAATCAAGAAATGGGATTTTGATTATGAAGAAGAAGAAGAAGAGGGAAAGAGCAGAGTTGTTATATTTATTTGAGGGACCATAGAGGTGCAGAATCTTCTGTACATGGATAAAACTAATGGTTCTGATCATAATGCTGACACATTTCTTTTTTTTAATTTATTTTTCTTTTTTCTTTATTTCTGTTCATATTATGACTGTGTTGCAGGTGCAGGCGCAGGTGAGGGTGCAGGGTAAGCTGCTGCCTGACTCAGTGGCAGCTCTTGTCTCTGACACCTCTACGGAAACCCATAAACTATAGCAAGAGGGTGCATTAAAAAAGGCTGTAAATCTGTGGTTATGATAAAGTAAAGATTGTTTCTTTTTCTAATTTTTGAGACTATAAGTTGGATTTGTTGGTGTCTGAAGCAAAGATAGATTGTACGGGTTGAGCTTTTACTGCCACTAACTCTTTTACTTTTTTTCTGTTTCTTTACCTCAGCCCTCCTTCAGACTCCCCTCTCTGCTCTCCACTTACTGTTTCAGCTTTTTCACTTTTGGAAATTTCAGTAAATTAGATTACTTTGCATAACCCATGTGGTAAAAATCATTAACTGCATTGGATTAGCAGTAAAACAATTTATTTTAATATTCCGGACCGGACCCATCCGTTGAAAGAGTTGTTAGTTTTGTAAAGGAGAATAAATTTGACAGAGTAACAAACCTCAGAAATTTAAGGTAAAAGTTGTGACATGGTGATGGCAACCAAAGTTAATAAAACAATGTAACATTGTACATTAAATAAAATTTATTCAACCTTCAGAGTACATCGATTGTTCGAATTCTGCGTGAGTGCAAAACTTGTTTCAAGTTGTTTACCCTTTATAGAATGGATTTTCTTTCTGCCTTCATCTCTCCTTCTTTTATTACTTTTCTTTAACCAGAGATCACATAGTTTTGGTGATAAGAAAAAAATTGTTCAGATTTGGCTTCGTCTTTTTTAGAAACATCATGTATAAATTTTATTAATGTATTCAACTAGCCCACAAGTCCTTAATTAGCTGACAAGTGACAAATTTACAGTAATCTGTTTTAGTTTCTTGGGAAGGGTGAATTAAAATTAAATAAGTTAATTAACAACTCTTTCAAGTTCAAAATCATTACAAAAAATGTGGATAGCCAAACCAACAAGCAAAGTAAAATATGTGACTTGATTTAAATGAATGAAATAATAGTTCCACATGGGATTCACAGTCTGTTCTTTTTTATAGCTTTGCTGAATTCATAAAAAGGCTACAAATATCTATTCTTGGACCTATGCATCTTTATGTGTTAATTTTGTTTGTAGCGTATACTTTTATTATATACGCCAATGACTATTTTGTTTCATGCCAAACTAGCATCACTATCACTCTCAGATGTTGCAGATTACAAGTATTTTTCTCATAAATGTATATATCATATGCTAAAAATGTTTTTTTTACTGACACTGTGCTTTAGACTGCACAATAATTTGGAAATTCAAATTTGGAATGGTTGGAATGCATTCACTGTATGACCTCACTCAAAACTTTCAAGAAAGAGAATCAAATTGCGGATGCTCTCGCTAATCATGGTTGGAGAAGTTTAGGTTTTATTTGGTGGGTTTTCCCATCCTTTTATTCATGTCTTTATTATCATGATTAATTTGGTAGTGACACATATGGATTCACTTGATTTATTTGTTCTTAATGTCATGACTTTATTTCTATCCTATTAATAAAATCGAACTTGGTATGTTCTAAGTTATTATCTTAGGCCTTGCCGAACCTCAACTTTTATTTATTTTTTAATAAAAATTGTCTCACTGGTAATAATAAAAAAGAATTATCACTCATCCAAATGTAGATCCGAACATATGATCTCTGAAATCACAACTTTTATCTTATTAGTAGGTTAACAAAATGATGCCCCGAAGGCTTAAGCTTTTCACAATTAAGTAAAAAAGGTAACAAAGAAGAAGGGAAGTGATTTGAAATGGGTTGGCATTAAATGACATACAACTATTCTATTCTGTTCTGTTCTTGTATTGTATTGGTAAAAAATGGCAGACATTGTACAAAGCAAAGCAATGCAATGCCATTCCATTCCATTGCATTGCTCAACTATTTTGCACAGTTGTTATCTCCTGCAGCTGGCAGTCTCTAACACATGCATTTCACCCCTTTTTAAGGTACATTTGCCACCACCTTATACTCCCATTTTTCGCACTAGTGAGGATTCCGTGAAAATGGAACTCCGAGGAGTGAATAATAGGCAGCCTATTCTTAGAGACATGTCATTTGGTTGACTTCACTAAGGTTTCTGTCAAACAATTAAAAATATCTTAATCTAGGGAATTTATATAATGGTTATGGATCGATGATATCTTGATCCCAACATTGTGATTTTGACGCGTATATTAATAAGATTTAAATAATTAAATCTCAACATCATGTCAAAATCCCAATGTTGGGATAAAAGACCACATCATTGGTTGAGTGCCATTATATAAACACTACTCAAGCTGATCTAAGTGTCATTGAATTCAGACATTTCACTTTCTTGACTTCACTTTTACTTTTGCTTGGGTATCATTCAACTTTCCTTTTAACAACATATTACATGCCTCTTCTTAGAAGCTATTTCAAGGATTAAATACCACTTCAATAATCTTGATTATGCTTTCGGTGTTTAGCACATAAAATGAGGCCGCCCTAATCGGTAGATACACTCGTTAATTCATTGAAAATGTTGAGATAAACACCTCCAACATCGGTAAATTCATTGAAAATGTTGAGATAAATACCGGCATCAATGATGCACATAAAAGGGGCCAAAGTTGAATAATTCAAACTTGAGATGTGGAAAATTGGTACAAAGAGAGTTGCTTCCAAAGAGGGAAACAGAGAAGAAAGTAATGGCATTGGCAGTTAGTTGATGATGTTGGGGACCATACCTTAATAATAACCAACCAAAACAAGTATGAGAACAGTGAGACATGCTTCCTTTTCTCACATCATAAAGGGTATTTTTCACTCTTCTTATTTTTTTAATTTTGTGCCATAAACTAATCACAACAGATCTAATAAACAAAGCATTCCATGCTCAAACATGGTCCAAGAGCTGATTGGTCAAGAAGCCCCAATTGAAATTATTTGTATTTGTGTGTACATTTTAAAACTTCTGTTTGTCCGTACTTTGAGAAAAATTGCTACGGTCATTTTCGAAACGTTGTTTTGTTCTGTAATTGAAAACACGATTCAGGCTGGAGAAATAATTGAATACCGCATTATCAATGTCCGAAACTTGAAATTATGATCAAATTTCAATGCATGTGACAATCATAATGACAAAGTAACCAGTACTGAGGATCAAGAAAATTGGAAGTTGTTTTCTCATACACATCAATATCGAAGTTTCATCCGAAGAGCAAACATTTTTCGTTACACAATTCAGAAAGGAGGCTCTGCACTCCTCCTGATTTGGGTATTATACAAACATCATATAATTTCGTAAAAGACTGCTAAAAAAAGGGTCTTTCCAATATTTTTGGACTAATATAAATAATATAAAATTTGTATTACCATTACACATGATTTTCAAAAAATTCTTCTATATATATGGCTATAATATAATCCCAAGAATGTTATGCTTACCAGCAAACTGTGTTCCACCGCTTTTTAGTGGAGCTGGGAGGATATGTTGTTTGTCATATTCTAACGAAATGGCAATTTTATTGGCCGATCGATAATTATGCATCTGATGAGCTGGCGTTTCGTGTTACAATACATTACTACAATAACAGACAGGTGTACCATTGCTATTCCTTCTGGAAAAATGAAAGGGCCATATCTGTATGTACAGAGAACATCTGTGTGTCTACAAACAGCTGCTTGCCCCAAATTCAACATATTTTATCAGTGTATGACATATGTGTAAATTTTTGCTAGAAAATACATTTGAACAACTTGCGAAAAATACGGTACCTTCATGAATGGTCGATCACGGTGAGGAAACGAGTCTATAAAACTCTCCTTTAAGAGCAATGATACCTAGAAGGGAGTTAAAATCAGATAACACCATTTTACGATAATTGGTAATTTTTAGTAAAGCAATCGGCACAATGCTTATGCAAAACTATACTTAATGGTACACTAGATAGTTTCCTAGCATGATTTGTAAATTACGCAAAAAAGTTGTCTTTTGAAACCTCCTTATACAGGAAAAGGAACAACTTGTAACTTCTGAAAAGTGGTTGTCCAAATTTATTGAGGTGAGACACAAACCTTATCGTTGTTTGATTGTACATTTGTAATTGTATGTGATCGCAAGTTCGAGCAAAGTGAATCCAAGTATGATCTTAACACTGATAGAAAACCCTTGGCAGCTTCAATCTGTAAAACAAAATATGCACGCGAAATGAAAATCAACTAAAACATCTGAGCTCCATTTGACATTGTCTTAAATAATTGTAGACTCCTAATTAGTTTAAAATTCTAATATTCTTTTTAACATAGGTTTTATTCTCAATTAGACTTGGAATCATGCTTATTTCTTAACAAGCCGTGTTCCTAAAGACGGAGAACTTGGGGGGTTGACTTTTTCTGAACATGAAGAAAAAGAACACCGAATCAGAATAATGGTATACCTGTTCATCTGTGCACTCATAAACTGGCCTTTTCTTTGCTAAATAACTTTCTCCCACAAGCTTTGCATGATAAGAACTCAAGGAAGAAAACAACTCCCTCTGTTTCGGTAATTGTGGTATTGTTGATGACTTTACCTGTCATTTGAAATAGGACAACGATCAGAATGGTCCTTGATGATTGTACAAGTAATCTTATTAAAGCATATCGCAACTATCATCTCAAAATAAAACCGAGACAGAATGTCCACGATTCAAATTGCTAAAGTATGCAAATTGAGACCTGGTTCTTGTTAATGTCAACAACAATGGTATTGGATAACTTTAATTGCACTTCGTTGGTTTTGTTCTTTACACCAACCTGCACAACAAGAAATGATGCATTAAAAATTGACTTCAGCCAACTTAAAAGAAAACACCGAATCCAAAAAAAAAAACATACTACTCAAATACATTGTACAAATCCATTTCAAGCAAACATGATGTCAGCAGACAAGTATCGCAATATTTGTAAGCATTTAAAACCTATACTTACAATGTAAGGAACTGGTGCATCCAAGAAATCCAGCATTTCATCTGGCAAAATCTGGAAATTTACAAAAAATAAAGAAAATTATACCACTTCATTATCACTCAGCTAGGCTAGCAAAGCAGGGGAATTACATACCGGCATTAATAGGCTTTGCCATTGATATGGGCGAATCAGAGGGATAATTGATAATACTGAAGCAGATAATATTCCCTACATGACAGAATTTAAATTAACAAAAAGAGACAGCAATTCAGTTTCTGCCAGCTGTAAATCAAACATACTAAATTAGAACAAACAAACACAATCTGCTTCTCCAGCAATGCTCCAGCAAACAATGTCAACACCTGCATGCAACAACAGTTGCTATCAAATTTATCTTTTACAAACTCACAATGAAAACACTATAAATATAATATCAACCGACAAATGAACAACAATTCATGCTCACAGCACGATTCGAGAAACATAAATATCTCAAATCACCAAAACAGAGCAGGGCTCCATGCATACAAGAACAGTTTACACATAATGCAAAATGTACTTCAGGATACAGACAATGAAAAAACCAGAGTTTTGACTTTAAGAGTGTATCAGGTTCAAAGCAATCTCAAATTTTCCTTATTTGACATAAACTGTAAGTCTGCTATTTCAGATTGTGCAGATAAGCTTCAAATAAAGACACTAGTTTTCTGCTAGAGAAGAGTGATGAATCATATGTGAACGCATCAATAACCATAACTGGCATGGAAAACTTAAATGAACAATTGTTTTCGGATAATATTCTCAAGATTTCAACATGAGCATACATTTTCGAGACGCAAGGATCCACATATGCATGCAACAGCCCATGTTGATAATGCAGTTGCTTCCTCCTCCACCATTAGTGCACTATGCGCCTGAAAAAAGAACAGAACAATAATGTGACTCTCAGCACGGTTCTAAAACAGGCACAATGCATATTTTTCATTAACAAGAAAGGCAGCACAAATTTTAATGTGAAGGAACTGACTTTAGATGAAACCGAAAGCTATCATTGACAGTACCTCAGCGAATTCCAAGCTACTACTACATGATCTCAAATCAACTATTGAGCCACCAATATTTAAAACTGTCTCGTCTGGTCTGTGATATTCCAGAGGATGAAGATGCTCTAACGGATGGAAATTAACGGTTGAACCTCTGCAAGGGAAATTTAACTGATAATACTGGCATATTATCTGCAATGATCCATGGTTCTTTGCCTGTAATCACAGGAAAAATTGGCAAATCTAAGAAAACAAAAAAAGGTTGGAAGAGAGAAAGAAAAACAAGGCAACCAAACACTCAGAGTCCCAAACCTTAGCCCATTCAAGGATATCAGTGTGATCATTAGAATCTTCCTGGCCGGAAAAAGATGCCTCTTCTGTCTCCGTATCATCAATATCACTCCTGAAGCTCCTGTCTTCACAAGGAGACCCCTGGAAACTGTATAAAAGGAATATCTTAAGGCAGCGACAATTGATAGTATAAAGTCCTTCCCCATGTACATTTTCACCATAATACAACTAGGCTAGATATCATGAATGAGAAAAAGAAGCCAATGACAAAAAAAAAAAAGGGGGAGCCTATCACCTATGTGCACTTAACAAGGAATATGTGGTTTCAACTGGTAACTAGGTTTCAAACTACATCACTATCATCAATTTACTTTGCTCTGACTGTGTTTAGTGTTTTCTTACACAACAATTTATTAAGCATCTCAATACTACATACTGCAACAGGCAAAAGGAAGAATTTCTAACATTTATCGGTAGGTACATTACCGTAATTCCATTCTTACCAATATTTATCAATTCTCTTTAAAAGCTGTCATATAAAATGGTGATATCACCTAGTTAGTTGAGAGATTATGCACCCAATATACCCCTTGTGAGTTGTGTTGTGTTATTCACAAGTTTTCACCACATTTTCGGTTGCTACATTTAAAATAAAAACCACTTGTTGTCTATTTTCATTTTATGCACATAACTTTAAGCATTATAGTCAGAGAAAACCGAAATCTAAAATGTTTTTTCCTCGCTAGAAATTACAATTCTCCCAAAAAAGAATTTAAGGTGAATTCAAAAGATGTCTCAAACAAATATTCCATCCTATGAAAATGAAAAGATAAAAGATGAAATACCTGGAGGAAGAATCTGAACTTTCATATTGATAATAGCGTAGGAGAGGCAGAACAGCATGTGGTACACGCCTTTCTTCTGCTTGCTTGCTGGATAAATCATCAGCAATCTCAGAAAGTTCAATATTTTCACCAAAGTTTTCGCCTTTCTCAGAGACTGTCTCTGATTCAGATTCGGCAGGGGCATCATCATTAATTGATTCTTCAGACATGTGATTATGCCCACTAGAATTTTGATAATCCAGGTCACTCCCATGATCTGCAACACCTTGAAGCTCTGTATCTTTTAACCTTGAGTCCACATTTTCATCTGTCCCATCCAATATTCCCCCAGCTTCATTGTAATTATCACCTAAATTTTCCTCGAATTTTTCTTCTTTGATATTACCCTCCAGAGATTCCAAATCAAAAGCAGCAATATCTTTCGTTAACCATTCCAACCTTTCCTCCATGAAGATGCTGCAAGAAAATGCCAACTGTCAAATAGAAATGGCACGCAAAATTTTTAATCCAAGTGTTAGACGCTGATAAATTGGGAGTTTTTGAAAACAAACAAACAAATAAAAAGCATCTTTTTAGCACCTTTCGCCGAATTCAATGTTGAACAAAGGTGAGTGACATAGGGAGTAAGTAAAAACAATTATAATTGTAGATATCAAACCTGTTCAATACACCAAAATGCAAATCAAAGAATGGAAGCCTTGAAAGAATACAATAGCATCTGCGTGTAGTTAGCACATAACGGCTCCAAGATGAGGACCGAGATGGTTTGTCTGAAATCATGGAAAGCAAGCCAGAGGGTTTTTGGACAATTTCATCAACTAAAACACAGCACCCGTACAATGTGGAATCGTCAGCGACCTGGGTGGACAAATATAACATTAAAACCTAGAAAGGCTTTGTGCTTCAACATGGCGTCATTATTTAAATAAACGAAGGTTTTCATATGAGCATATAAATTTCCAAGTTAAAAATATAGTATTTGCAATGAAATATATAACACTTCATAAAACTGTTGGCATCCAATATATATTTGAAGAATAATTAAAAAAAAGAGTATTACCACCTCAAAATAAAAAAATCGAAAAAGCAAGATGGATCTGAGACATTGATAGGAAATAGGATATTGAAGATCACATAGCTAATAGGAATCGTAGAAAAATCAAGTGATAAATCTTTTTAAACAAATTGTATAATTCCACGGAAATAGCGATAGGACAATATATTGAAAAACAAAAAATACCTGCAACCGGAATACAAATGACAAGTCATTCTGTTTCAGGTGCTCCTGCAAACAATGCAACAAAAGTGAGATGATAGCATGACATTATAAAGCTGGCAATTTTAACAGATCGAGAAATACCTGTCCAAGAAGAATTTCGTTCAACTCACTCATCGAACGAGTTCTCTCAACAGCACGAACCTAAAAAATAATTAATGAAATTTAGAAACATATTCATGCAAGACCACGTTAAAAGTATATATAAGCAGTCAAATAGAGGAAAGAACAAACCAAACAAAGATTTTTCTTAAGTAAGAGTTACAAACAAAAAAAGTCCTCAGTAGAAAGCAACAACAAACGTACTGGGTACCAAGAGGAAAGTGATGTTAAAACTCGCATTAAAGTGAACCATGAATGAACACAAATGTAGTTGCCTACATCTTTAGCATAACACACATTTTTAACTCTTTAACTCAGTTAATTTCATAAGAAAAGACTACTTGGAAAATCAAGAACTATTATTTTGCAATTGTTTCAATTCATCATTTACCGTGCAATATCTTACATTTGGACATTAATACAATTAAAAGAACCTCACTGTGTCTATCGACTCTATCCTATTAGGTTCCAAGAAAAATTCCCAATGCGTGTATCAAGAAAAATACCCAAAATGTCTTTCTACAAAAATGGCACTGTAAAATAAAAATATGTTAAACTAGAAAGAAAACATGCCAGTATATCACAAAGAAAAAAATCAGCATTTCAATAACATAAAGTAGTCGATAAATCCAGATAACATATTCCCGACCTCAAGGCCACCAGGGAAGCAAAATGATACTAGATCCTTGTATTTTATCGGTAATTGTTTGTCAGGAGGGTACGCAAATAAGACCTGTGAGTAGGGGGGACACAATAAGTAAACAAAAAAAAGTGATGGGATCACCGAAAAGAGGGATAAATTAGTATAATTTTTTCATAAAAGTCATCACCTGAGGTTCAAAAATGGGCTCTACACGAGATTGATTTTGATAACCAAGAGAACTGTCCAGCTTACGATTGACATATTGTCTCTGAAGTGCCTGAATATCACAATTAGGATGAAGTCCAACAACTACCATGCTCTCAAAAAGCCTTGATGGCTCCTTTAAGGACCTATGGTCCTGCATATTCAAAAACAAAGATGTTACCAAACAGTAGGATAAGGTCTCAAATCAATTAAATTTAAAGTCAACATAAGAATGAACAAAACCATCAATAAGATTGTCAAGTAAGCTTTAACACCTCAACTTAAATCTCAGCAGTAATTCATCCATAGAATGATCTAAACCCTAAAAGAACAGAAGTTTACAAAATTCAAGAATGGTGGCACAAAAATCAAACAGCTAGATTGTTCATGAAACAAAAAAATACATGTATTAAAGGAGCCCCCTGAACTTGTCCTTAAACACCAATTTCACCTCACTTTCAAAAGTTCCAAATAACCCCTAAACTTGCAAAAAGTGCACCAATTTGCCCATCAATGCCACATGTCAAAATCTGATTGGAGAGAGAAAAATCAGAAAAAAGACATTTTTTAAAGTCAAACCAACCAAACACTGATATGTGGCATTAAGGGGGGAAACCGGGGCACTTTTTGCAAGTTCAGGAGATTATTTGGAACTTTTGAAATTTCAGGACGGGGAGTAGCGTTTAGTGACAAGTTCAGGGGGCTCCCAGTGCAATAAGCCTATATTAAAAAAGAAACCACTAAAAAAACAATACCAAGTATTGCAGTTGATACTTTGCCCATTGACGCTTTTGGCTGGTTAGAACTTCCGGATTGTAAGTAACGGCTTTAACTTCTGGAGGAGGAGACGAGAAGCCTTTTAGCACCCTTGAAACATGACGCTGTAGCTTCTGAAACTGGCTATCACCATTATCATCTTTAGATGAAAACACCACAGATGGCCTTGGTGAATGAGGACCAGTAGCTGCTGCAGCAGCTGCTGCCACAGCTCTTGCCACATCTTCGGTAGTCTGCAAGAAAAGTGAAGCTCTCCAACCAGGGCTACCACTCTCTTCATTTTTCGCCATCCAAGGAATCTTGTCTACAATTATATACTGCGAAATATGATAAGAGTAAGAATGACAATACCTATTCAAGTAAAAAAAAGTAATTTGGCTCTAGAATCATTTGATCATAGATACCATAACAATTTGATCATGCGTTGGGATTTTTCATAAACCTACAAGACAATATGCACACAGAATACAAACCTGCATGATTGAAAATTACTGCGGTGCATTCATATCAAACAAATGAATAGTTGAAACACAAATTTTGAAAAAGAGAATTGAGTCATGTGAATGAACATTTTTGTAAAAATAAATAGAGGTGTTTAAGAGAAGATACCGCAGATGACCAAACATTGTTGAACTACTTCACCAAAGAAAAACACACTGTTGCTCTTTACATCCAACAACAAAAACCTTCTATAAAAAGCCATTTAATCACAGGAAATTTCCCGGGCTTTTAAACCAGAAAAAGCCAGAACCCTAAGCTGCTGTTATTAATTCTCTTTTCCCCAATTTAACAGAAACCATAGAAATAGAAGCTCCCATATCACGTAAGCTGTCGTCTTTACGAGTTTTGCTACCGTTGATTTACTTCAATCAAAAGCGTAAGTTTCATAAGCCCTTAAAATTGATGTAAAAGCATAACAATTTACCAAAACGCAGTTCAAAGTGAATATTTTCTGCCACAAAAATTATACATATAACGTTTTCTCTCATAAAAAATCCACAACCAAGAAAAAGGAAAGTCCTTGTCAAGCATAAACTTTGAATTAAGTTGATAGCTGATTTATGAATAAAAAGAACCTGTATTAACCTCAAAAGCTAACACAAAAGATGGATCAAACAAAATAAACATAATTAGAAAGAAATTGAAAAAACAAAAAAAAAAACTAACCGATTGAATCAGGTACAGATGGAGAGCTTTATAAGCTCCAGAGCAAAAGATAACCAGATAAGAATAAAGCTCAAGCAGCCGCCATAAACAAAAGAGGAGCTAATAAAGCTGTAGTAAATTAGAAGAAAAAAAGTAGTCCAGAATTAGTTTGATTAGGGCAAAAATAGAAAGGAGAAGAAGAAATGTCAAAGAAGAAGGGAAGCTGAGTTTGGAAATGAAAGAAATTTGGGCTAGAATTCGTCGATGCCGGTCAGTTTCTTTCTCTTTGTTGGGATTCGTAGGTTGTTTTAATTTCTGGTGTGGAAACGCTTCAATACTAAATTCAGTGTATTGCACAAATTAATTGAAGAGATAATTACACCTTAATAAAGTCATTTTGTTTGGTATCGGAAAAAATACCTCTTTTAGTCCTCTAATGTATTTTGTTCTTCAAATTCGTGTCCGTTTTGTGTACATATTACTCATTTGTTGTTATGTGGTGTTGTTTTTTTAGTGGATACATGTGCTGTTTCTTTTAGCAATCGTTGATGCCCGGATTCGAACTATGTTCATAACAGTACGGCAAGCACAGTGCCAAAAGTTTTCTGGTTTTTAAGTATGCCATGTGCAATCTTTTTCTTGTATCTGTGTAATAATTACCTCATGTTCGATTTTTTTTCCTCTATTGCTATCCTATAAGGAGAATTTTGATTTGACTCCTTTCTTGATTTTTGTTTTATACAATTCGTCTGCTTCTATGACTAGTACGTAGTAACAAACTAAAAATCACAAATTACAAAAACTTTGAGATTATTTCTATTCCAATTTGTGACAAATTTTTCGTAAGTTTTTTTTTTTTTTGCAGGGTATGCATACGTACTATGGAATTGTATATATTATAAAGGTTCTATTTCTTGTAAATAAATAATAGCAAAAATACATTTCTGATAATCTTTATAGCTCAAAAGAAATTAAAACAAATAATTTGCTAGTTTATAGATTGATTGGAACAATTAAAAGTTAAAGGAGATATAATTTCTCACTAGTGGGGAGAATTTTGTTCAAAATTTCCTTTCTGATCTTAATTTTTGTCTATAGTTATATTCCTGAGCATATACTAAGAAAAAAGAATCTTAACTATTTTCCTACATATAGAGTGACAAACCAAGTTTATATGAGGTAATGATATTTCCAAACGAAGACAAGAAAAAGCTTGTATTAATTATATTATATGCATTATTTAGATTTGATTGATTTTTCCATACATATTTTTGTTTTGATGTGAAGTATTTAATTGTGGTGTTTTTAAGTCATTTTTCTAGAGTTTAAGGCTCAAAATTGAGATTTCCCTATAAAAGCACAATGGTGTTAAGCGATTACCTCAATTAAATAAAATCCCTTGAGTTGGTTTGATTGATATTGCATTAAAGAAAAAGGCATCAGCAAAAATAGGTGATAAGCATGCTATAGGCACTCCATGTCCCATGTGTTTTCAAACTTTTCATCAAAAAGATGGAATTTAATAAATCTACAAGTACCAATTCTATAGTAATTTTTATTTTTAATTTAGTCAACAATTGCACACCATGCCACGTGTGGATATCGTGTGATGGAGTCAAAGTGTGCTAATTAATAAAGGGAGAAAATGGATCTCATTTTGTTATTTATACATTGACCTACTAATCTTTCAATTTATTACAAAATAATCAATTACCATTTCAGGTTTTAAATTTTAATTATTAAAATAATTGTGGATCACAAACTCTATTAAAAGCACTTTCCTTGTGTTTCATATATGTGTCAATGATTTGTTTTATGATTTTAACTTTTGTTTATATTTTTTGAGCTGAACTTAAATATATATTTTACGTGGATATATAAGAAGCACGGCTGAGATTTTTCATCTCAAAATCGGTACATATGTTACGTAGCAACTTAGTGACAAGAGGAGTGTCATTCAGGTAGCCATTGTTCAAACAATGAGTTGCCTAAAAGAATCTTGAGATGGTAGGAATTAATTGAAACTACATTTAAATAAGATTTCAGGAGTTTATTAATATGAAATGTCATAATTGAGAAAATAGAAATATAATACAATTGTAAAATAAATAATGATAAAAAATCTTGAAATTTTATTGGATTAACAACACCAATCAATGCAGTTTATTCTTAATGATCGGTTTAAAAACAATTTAGAATGAAGTGTGTGTGTGTGTGTGTATATATATATATATATATATGATTAGCCGGTCAAATTTTTGGTTATCACGTGTTTAATTGTCAAAATAACAAGCTCATGTTATATGTTTTATTTAGTGGATACAAAGTACTATTGAATCGAAGAATAAAAAATTTAATATGTACACCGGAAAATATCAAAGAGTACATGATACTTCTCTTATTTTTCTTTAATAACAATACTACTCTCTTTAACGAATACAATAGTGTTTCATCCCTATAAAGTTAGGTTTCTTTGATTGAGTGCTTGTGAAAAATAAGGGCACAAATACTAAATATGAGAAAGATAAGTGGCAATTTACAAGAAAAGGTGTTTGTCCACTTGGTAGGGCATTTGCCTATCATCATTTAAATGAAATAATACTGGAGACATGCTTATCCCCCTACCCCACCCACTCATATCATTAAATCCTTAATAATTAAAATAGTGCCAAAAATATAAGTTTTTCTAAAGACTATATTCTATATTTGTAAAAAAAAAACCATCTAAATTAGATTTACTTATAGATTTTTTTAGCTTGGAATAAATAGTAAGTATCTTATTTGAAATATATTTAAATATAATAAAAGAAGTATAAATTTTATTAGAAAAAGTGTTAGGGATACGTATATAATTTCTTATAAAAAGAAAGAATACGATAAAAGAAATATTAGTAACTTGAATTACAATTATATGAACATCGTAAAAATAAAGTATTATAATAAATACTAAATATAAAATAACGATATACCAAACTAAATCTTTTAAAATGAATCCTATTTATAGGAAAATTCAATGGCACAAATCGTAAATAATAGGAAACATAAGGTCCCGCGCATAGTGCTGCATAATATTGCATAGTAACTGTACAGTATTTGGCGGCTACCGACGCATCAATAATTTTCTTTAAAAATTCAACAATCCACCACATAAAAGAAAATAGAACGACAGACTTGATTTAGTGATAGCATTATACAATCAATATTTGCATAGGATAGGTGGACTACAAGCCTTGAACCTTCCCTTGTGAAAACATATTTACTTTACTGTCTGACTAGTAGACGTGATGTCCTTGAACTATTATGATGTTTTATGTATATATCTCACACAAAAATTAATTCTAACTCAATTTTGGTTCTCATGGTTATGTTCGTATGGTCATGAACATCTCCCGTTTCTGCAAGAGTTTAAGATAACTAAGCCTCATTAGTTTCTTTTGAAGCGATCCACTTCACTCTCACATAGGTGATCTCTTTTGCTCCCGTACTAATGCACAAGAATCATTAAAAGTATTTTCATTGCTTACCCTTAACTCGTTTTATCACTGTTTACATCATAGAAATGGATACGGGGTTACCCCCACAGTGACCTCACAAGATCTATGCAATTAGGTTGTCCCATTAAACCAAGATCTTGGGATATCCAGTCAAAATTAGTTGGGTTTTCCTTCACATAGCGCCTTATATATTTATGAGCTTTAGTCTCATTCCTCTAGATGTCTTTTCAACTTGATCTCTGTTTAACCCTTTGGTTAGCGGATCCGCTAAGTTATCCTTTGATCCTACAAAATCAATAGAGATAAGTCCAGTTGAGATCAGTTGTCTAACGGTATTATGTCGACGACGCATGTGTCTCGACTTACTGTTATACATTATATTTTGTGCTCTTTTAATCACTGCTTGATTATCGCAATGTATACATATTGCGGGCACAGGCTTAGGCCATTCAGGAATATCCTCTAAGAAGTTTCGTAGCCATTCGGTTCTTCTCCCGTTTTATCCAAGGTTACAAACTCAGCTTCCATTGTGGAACGAGTTATAATTGCCTTGAGGATTTCCATGAAACTGCTCATCCACCTAGAGTGAACACATATTTACTTGTACTTTTAGAATTCTTAATGCCAGCTATCCAGCTGGCATCAGAATATGCTTCAAGTACAGCAGGTTCTCGAGTATAGTGTAGTCCATAATTACGAGTATATCGTAAATACCTTAGTAATCTCACGATAGCGTTCCAATGATATTTACTAGGATTACTCGTAAATATGCTTAAACTGCTTACAGTATAAGCGATGTCAGGCCTTATACAACTTGTAAGGTACGTTAGACTACCTATAACCCTTGCATATTCCACCTGGTCTATGCAGTCACCTTTGTTCTTGGATAGATGTAGACTGACATCTAATGGTGTTTAGGCTATACCAAAATCACCTTTGTTAAACATGTCTAGTAACTTATCCACATAGTGTAACTGCTTTAATATGAGACCGTAAGGTGAACGTTTAACTTGAATGCCTAAAATTACATCCGCTAGTCCCATATCTTTCATGTCAAACCTTGAATTTAACATATTTTTGGTACTTTTTACCATCTTCTTATTACTTCTAACAATGAGTATGTCATCAACATACAAACATATAATAACATATCCATCATTTGTATTTTTGACATATATGCATTTATCACACTCATTTATGCGATAACCACTGGCTATCATGACATCATCAAATTTCTTATGCCATTGTTTTGGTGCTTGCTTTAAACCATATAAAGATTTCACCAAC